>PNEQ01066321.1:43683-132716 GCA_003012365.1 Medauroidea extradentata | reverse complement strand
GAGTTTAGAGACATTATTCGCCTGTCATAACTTTTCTTAAAGAGCATCAGATGCAACAGTCCATGTACACGCAATCAGTGATTACATAGAACACAATAACATTTTAATTAATTACTATAAAAGGTTTTAAAATATGCAATAATTGAGAATGAATATCATGACGTCGGTGATACAGCAACGAAGTATTATACTGCCTAGAAGTAAGCATAAAAAAATATTGGTGATAGAGGCGAGAGTCCTGCTTATGGTACATTACACATCACCCTTAAACGTATATGTATACGTGTGGAGTAGAATCAAGTGAGTAAGTAGGAAACAAAGATGGCTGCCGACTATGACACCCCCTCTGCCAAGGTGATGTACAATGGGAAACAAGAAGAGGTCGGTGGGTGGGGAGTCAGGGAGGGGAGGGGGACGAGGGGTGGAGGAATGGGTGATAAGACTTGTAGCTGGGGAGCTGATGAATGAGAGAGCAGGAGGAAAGTATGGGTGGAATGAGAGCAGGAAAAATTATGAGTGGAATGAGAGAGCGGGAGAAAATGAAAGTCCAAGATGGCGGATGGTTTAAAATATTTTTTAGATTTTTTTTTAATTTTTGATTTTTTTTTTTAATTTTTGAAATTTTTTTTAATTTTTGGGAAATTTTGGAAAATTTTGAAAGTGATGTAATCCAAGATGGCGACCGGAAACAAGATGGCCGCCGGAAACATGATGGCGGCCGCGCACCTCAGCACCTCAGCCGCCAGCCGCTGTCCCAGAACATACATAACCTATCTACTTACCTGCAACTATACTCTTTTTTCAGTGAACTGACCACGAGGAGTGTTGTTGTTATGAATGTGCTATAAAAACGAACGTTTACAAAATAAATGTGTAACGGTTATGTCCATCTTCTATGTTACAAATTTCGATTCAGCTGACGAAGCTCCCCCATTCATTCCAGTGTCCCCACACTGACGACTTCCACCTCCTTATGAATGGTCTCCATCAAGTCATTCAAACTATGGTGTTTGTACCGCTGCACCTGATCCGTTAAATACCCTCATAAAACAGTCGCTTATTCTAAGGTTTGAGGATCGAGAAGGCCAAAGCACATACATCACCCTGCCAGAACGTCTACGAACCAGAAACAAGAGCCGTAATTGGGCCGTGGAAACCCTGGCAGTGCGAATCGTAGACACATCTTGCTGAAACCATACGTCTGGGGGTAAGTCTCGCCACTGCAGTAGTGGAGGAAAAAAATTGTTGGACATAGCCACGTAGCGGTTTCTGTTGATAGTGACGAATGCTCCCATTCTCCTGAAGATAGTCCATAGAGGCACGATTATTTCGTGTATTGATTGTAGGTCAGGTTGAACGCCAAAAACGTATACTTCACCGACACTTCTGTGATTAGCCAGTAGCAAATAAGGAAACAAGTAGTGGGGATTACACATACTACCCACTCGTACGGCTACAAGCCATGTATATTTAACTTCGACCAGTGCATGTGTAGAACTGAGAAGTCTAGGCTGTTGCCCGGTGAAAGAATATATGAAAATAAATAAAGAGTATTTTAATTCATTGTGCTAGTGTCGCTGGACTGATTATATCAATCTTTAGATTTTTAAAAGTTTATTACATGATGTTTGATTTTAGTATGATTTATCGCTGTAGACCAGTTAAATTTTAAGATAGAATGAAAAATTAAAGATCTTGTGTAGTTTTTCTTGTATTACTTGATCAGTTGTATCATTCCGGTATATTAGCACAAACAGTAAGGAAAGTATGCTTACTAAAAGCGCTCGCTATTTTTTTCTCTATTTGAATGCGCGAAGGTTCCAATTTATTTATTGCACATACCTGTGAACTATAAATATATTATTTTAGATAATGTCTCTTTAGTATTGTTTTTACACAAATAGAGTTTTGAAACAAGTTTAATTATTTATAATGTGATGAAAAGCTTCGGCGATGGATAAAGACATCGCAGGCTACAATGGCATGCTCATTAAAATAAGGAATAAAAATTTTTGTATTATTTTTTTTTGGCATTTATTAAATTTTTATTTTCAGTTCCAGCGTTAAAAAAAACGCAAATAATTTTTATTCTTAATTTTTATGAGCATGGCACTGTAGACTGCAATGTCTTTATTCACTGTGATTTTTTTTCAGTTTGGTATATCACTTGGTTTTAGTGTAGTCCTTAAAACGTAAATATGCGAAAAATGATTTTAACAAGCCATTACGCGAAAACTATGAGAGATAAAAAAAATTTCACAAGAGCCAAATTTTGTCACGTTTTGTGTCTAAAATAAGAAAAAAATTATAAAAATTAAAATAATGGTGATGAAAAATGTGGTAGCCTGCGCCGTTAACGAACCAATTTAAGAGGGTGAGATCGTCACCATATTGAATTTTTAAACTTGTGTCGATATTTTTCTTTTGGGTAAATTTGCGGACGTTAAACTTAACTGCAGAATCGAATATGTATTGATATCATTTTAGGAATCACAAATCTTCGATTGCCGGTACTGTTGTTACAGATGTAATTGCAGAAAAGAAGATAATACAAATTGTTATATATGTTACAAAAAAAAAAGAATTGAGATATATAAAATTCTACTAATATTCTGCAGTTAAGTAAAAGAAAAATTATGACGCAAAATGTAAAAGTTCAAGATGACACCGATCTCCTCCCCTTAAGTAAAAACGCTCCTCGTCACTCATAAAGATAACCACATCGGGTTCTTCTTGAAAGAAAAATTGTAAGTGAGCAGCGAAATCTACACGCTAGCCGTAATCAGTTACCTTGAAGTTCTGCACGAACACAATCTTGTGTGGATGAAACTTGAGATTTGTTTTGAAAATTTTTCTTACAGATTCTTGTCTAAAACATAATGTTGTTGCGTGGCGTCGTGCCGAAAGTGTACGGTTGTTTATCAATTATTTCCGCACTCTTCTCGCTGTTGATGACGCACCTGGAGACGTCGTCCTCATACTGTTGCCTGCGCCACGCAACTAGGCAACCCGCTTGAAGATTGTTGGTCTGCTCGGTAAACCTCCATGACGGCAAGCATTGAAATGACGAAATAGTCTCAGAATGTATTAGTTTGTAGACATATGCCATTGCTCACGTTTTATTGACCAAACTTGTATTGAAAGACAAAGTGACAAAGTACAAAAAACACACAAAAAATCACAGAAAACATAAGAAAAACGATGCTAGAGAAAAAAAAACTGACGAAATTCCTCTGGGATAGTTTTTCTTCTGTTTTCTATAATTTTTGTGCGTTTCTTTACTTGGCCACCTTGTATTTCAGTACAAGATTGGTCAACAAAACGTGAGCAATGGCGTATGTCCGGAAACCAATAAATTATAATTGTAAACTCCCATTTCAACGAACATTTAAAAATTCGACGAATTAGACGTTGCGTTACCACTACCGTGTGATCGTTTCTCACATATCGATGGCCCAGTTCAATAGGGAAACAACTAAAATGTTCCGTTTTGAGTAATATGCATATAGAATGATTTCCGTTTCGCAGAAAAACCATTTAATTAACATTTTTGGTTATTGTTAGTTTGAAGCAAAAGCACCGAGGCAACTATTTGAAGGTGTTTTAAAATTTTTATAGTCTGCCTTTGCTGAAATTATCACACTTTAAAATAAAATACATACAATTTCTAGAACTTACTGGCAATTAGAATGAAGTGACACGTTATTAAAACAAGAGAATAAATGTGTGTTTTTTTTTAATATTAGTAAAGTGCACTTCTGTCTATGTGTTGGTAAACCAAACTCAAAAATTCAATTTTTTACTTGTATCCCTTTTGAAGTGTGCCATAGATATGCATCGTGAGCAAACATGTACTGTTCAGCCGACCACTTCTCCATTTCTACTGACATGGCAATGTGTCAACACGGTGAATACCCATACGCTTTCTTCTTCGTGTTCTCTGTTCTTTCCTTACACTGCGTATCGTAATGGCAATGCTCCTCGTGGTCTTCCTGTGTATAATACGTTGCTTTTTTTTCAATATGTCAATTTTTTTTTGAAATTTACGTCACTTTTCCTTACCTTGGAAACTGTTACACTGATTTTAACAAAAATGCGCATTATAAATATATTACTCGGAGAAGAGCCGAACTAGCAATTTATATCTCAATTTATTTTATTTATATTTTCGTAAATTTGTTAATTAGCCGCATCTGGTGTGTAGAACAAAGGCCTACCCACGTATTCGCGTTACAGATAAACCACGTGTTGGAAGAAGCAGGGTGCGATTATTACAACTTGGGACGTTCTGATTATAACGACTTCGGCCCATCTTCGAGTACACGCGTCATATTTAAAATTTCATATCTAGCATCGAATGTCGAAGAGTACAATGGTGTTGATCCACCGTTCTTTTTAAGATAGTACTACAATAATTAATAAATTTGTGGACCGATTTTAACTTAATGTTACGACCCAAGTGTTGAATATAATAAAGGCTGGTGCAGTAGGTCTGTCATTTTGGAAGACAGTGCCACATTATATCTAACGACTTTGTTCAACATTTCGACGAACACTGAGCTCATTTTAAACTAATTTTATATTTTCGTATTTGGTCATCTACAGTTTGATATTAGTGGGGTTTATTTTTACGGGTCCACGACTTAAGATAATACTGGAACTTGGCCACACAAATATTTTATCTCATATTTTGAAAATTTCTAGACAGTTTGTAACCAAATGTCAAACGTTGACATACATATTTTCAATTTCAATTTAATTTTAGTTCTTATTCGAAGAACGGTAACGTGAAAGAAAGTATGAAAATAAATAAAAAAGTGTTTTAATTCGTAGTTCTGGTGTCGCTGGACTGATTATAATCAAACTTTAGATTATTTAAAGTTTACTTCATAATGTTTGATTTCAGTATGATTTATCGCTGTAGGCCAGTTAAATTTTAAGAGAGCATGAAAAATTGAAGATATTGTGTCGTTTTTCTTGTATTACTTGATCAGTTGTATCATTCCGGTATATTAGCACAAACATTAAGGAAATTATGCTTATTAATTGTGCTCGATATTTTATTCTCTATTTTAATGCAAGACGATTCCAATTTATTTATTTCACATACCTGTGAATTATGACTTTACTATTTTAGATCATGCCTTTTTAGTATTGTTTTTACACAAAGTGTTTTGGAACAAATTTAATTATTTATAATGTGATGAAAAACTTTGGCAGGCAGCTAAGTGGAAACCAGGGTACTGCGGATTCCTGCTATAGTCTGTCCCACGAACGAGAGAACATTTTTCACAGCTTAAAAATGTCATTTAAAAAACTATAGTCAATATTTTAAAGTCGTGTAACCTTGTATTATCTTGCAGGATGAACAATTGAAAGAAAATTGATGTTGACGGATAAAAACCCCTGTAAACCAAGTGATAATACACATATGACGAGAAAAAAGCATGCCAGTCATAAAAGTACGCTCTTACGTAGGATAGACTAGGGCAAGTTCGGATGAATATTGTACAACATGGCTCACGTTCGCATGCGCCCTGACGTCAGCAGCCCGCAATACCCTTGTATTCACAAGTCTGCGCACACTTCTCCACTAGATTTGCGCCTCAAAGAGCTCAGAATTTAATTTTACGCATAAATGTTTACCCACGCAACTTTGCAGAGTGTCATGAACGTTCACTGTTAATGAATGCCTGTATCTCGTTATCTTCCACTAATTCAATTTACGATCACTAATTCCTTAACATTCTAAATTGTTCTAGTTATAAATATTTATTTCAGTTTTTTCCGCGAATGAAATTTTTTCTAGGAATTACGATGTGTTAACGTCAAAATAAAATGCTTTATTGCAAAGACATAAATTCCTGTATGTATTTATACAGGAACGTACCGTAAACAAGAGTTACGTACTTACGTTGGCAGAATTGCACCTTCAGGTATCCCCAGAAATTGAAATTACCAACGGGGAGATCGTAGAAACGGATTGGCTACGAAATAGCGCCATGTAAAAATATCAGATGACCTGGAAACAACTGGAATACGTAGATAATCGATACTCTTGTTGTGATGTGTGCAGTGGCAGCATTAGGTTGGAGTCACACAACGGGATTTCATTCGTAGTTTGTTTTGAGATTTGGAGAAGTACGTGTAATAGATGGCCAGAAATGCTGGTTCAAACTGTGATGATAGTTTGCTTAGTTTCTAGCGTTACTCTATTAATCACCTCATACGTAGTGATATGTCTTGTTTGCAAACATTTAATTACGCACTTTTTTATATTTTACATGAACAACATTTTAGATTTGTTTCTTTCTTAAACAACTGAATATGGAACATGGAGGGTTTATTGAACAAACACCACAAATCCGTATCCTTTGTAAACGGATATCTAAGGGTCATTACAAATAAATTAAAACAGTATATAGATGGTTTACTTATCAACACATTTATTGACACTGAATTATACAAAAAGCAGTTCAATCTGATATTTTTGGCACCTAATTTTACAACATTATTGTAAAACAGTGCTGTAGATATTTTAAAAGTGTCCTTTTAACTTGATATGTCTACGTGGGAGAGAAGCTAAACTGTGTATTTCTGCTATAAGACGAAGTGTTTTTGTATGCATCCAAAACTTACAAAGCAGAAGATAAGAAATAATTATTACAAAAAAATAATTCAAAACGAGGATACAACCTAAATAACAATATGTAGACAACCGTCACACTTTTATCCATAGTATAACAGCCGGACAGTATATATGCATAAAAATTATTCTGTAGCGAAGTGATTAAGCTTATAAAATAAAAACGTTACTTATTTAAATTTATCATACTGAATTCAATTCGGATACAATGAAATGTACGGTAAAAACTGTTACATTTGAAGTAATTCTGACTACAATATACACAAGTAGAAAATTAGAAGACCTAAAATTACACACGTATTGATAATATTGGTTACACATTGTGCTTCGTTGATTTTATTCACACAAAAGACTGTAAAAATAGGAATGTTTAAGTAAACAAGACATTCAACTATACAGCGAATACAATATTTGCTTTTTAGAGACAAAATTATGTAAACATATTATTTAAACCGTAACCTGCAGCTTTCTGATGGGTTTTATTCACGACGTAAATAAAAATTTTGAAATGAAAATATAAAATGTAGCTTAATATTAAATACCCATCAAATAACACATACAATTCAGTTATTGAAATATAAGTTAAAATAATTTTGTTTTAATTTCATAAAAAAAATACACTAAATTTAAAATAAATTTTTATGGACTTGCGTATTTTAACAAAAATGGCAGAGTTTGTTCAATTCATATTTATCGTGGAGTTTAGTTATTTTACCCATCAGTGTCAGGTTACGTAAATTTTACGTTATTTTATTTTATGCATTAATGTTTTTTAAACATTAATTAAAAGTATACATTACTTTACAAATACGCACACCGGGTGAAAAAATGTTGCTATCGAAATATTACACACATTCAATGAAAATTTTAAACAAAATAAACGAACACCTACTGTACGTAACGTACGTGATGTGAAAATAAAACACAGAATTATGAATACACTTATTAAAGTACGTGACTAGTTTATGTACATAGTACCATTTTCCACTGCTCTGATTGTCGTGGGGCAATGGGGGACAGAGAGAACATCTCTGATTTTGTTTAACACGGTGATTCAAAGGGTAATAATATACAAGGAACAACATTTCAGGGAAGAGATCGCATGTTTTGAGAAAGTACTCTCTTATTACTTTCCTCAAAATATGATTTATCATAGAAAATTACCTCAATTTACAGTATCTTCCAAACGTTCACACAAACGTTTTCAAGAAAAGAGGACAAGTGAAATCAATTTCTTGATTACGTTGTCCTTAACTAAGACACTCGGTGAAGTTTATATCTAAAGTTTAATAAGATAAAACCGATGATTTTATGTATTACGTTAATTTATAAAATAATTTTAATAAAAACACTGAAAAATCAAAATTGATAAATCTGTAGTATAAAATAGCTTTCAATTAAAATGTTTGTCACATAATAAAATTGAAACTCACATAAATATAAAATAATGTTATTTCTTTCCATCGGCAATGCATAATACTAAATTTGTCGGCAAAATATTGTCAAAGGTAAGAATTATTTTATATGATTTTAAAACGTGAAGTACAAGCAAGTTCGAGAGGCAACGTTATTTTAGAATCGATACATTTCTTTTGCGTAAACATATACGTACAAACGCTTGAAGATGCTACAGATAAGCATCTCCCTGTCAAAGAAATACATAATTATGTAGATATACATAAAATTGATTTATGAAACTATTTCAGTTACTCTTACATTATATCACTAAAAACGCTTAAATTTACACTCATATCATTCGTATTTAATTTCTTAAACTATTTACAAGGTTTTATAGATTTATTAAGAAACAGTCTTTTTACTTATAAATTCTGGGATCGAAGCATAGATCATTTTGTTTAGTGCCTACATTAACGAGTCAAAACAAAATAATTTAAAAAGGAAGCATAGATAATACTTTTGCTCTATTTTAGTGGCTACCTTCTCTACCCCTGCCAACTCCGAGCCTTAGGATGCCAACAATTTGACGTTTCCTCTCACAGAGCTATAGATTATAATACTTCAACTAACTTTCCTACAAAATCATATAACTTTTTATCTAGAAGGCTAAAATCTAACGATTAATTAAATGTTAAGCGATGTACCTACTCAAATACTTTTATACCGAAAATAACTATAAGGAAGCCCAATTTTGTTATTTTCTCCAAGTGACTGAAACAGGAGTTCATATTTTCATTGTTGACAACACTTTCATTAAATAGTGAATATGAAATTTAATTTTTGAGTGTTCCACACATCTGCTGTGAGTAATACATAAATGACAACTAAACTTACTAAACAGTCATAACTAATTAAGTTTAAGTGGTAAATATAATAAGTACGAAATAAATAAAGAGAAAGTTAGATTTCAAATCAATGATATTAGTTTTCTAAGTAAATATTACAAGCAAATTAACGAGAGATTTTTAAATGCAAACTAATAAATAATATTTGGCTTGCCAACGAACTCCGATAATGTAAGCATCAATATTTATATTATTTTGTAGAAACTTATCTAAATATATAATACGTTGTTAACTTGACTCATACACACGTTAATCGTACGTAGTAATCGGAACTATGTGCTACGCAACTCCCAGAAAAAAAAATCACCTATTCTAAAGACACTCTTTGATGGTATAGAATGTTTATAGAGATATGCCTTTCACTCATAGGATTAAAATGTAATAATATTCATTAAAAGTTCTGTTTACACAAACCGTCGTATTCATTATACAGTACATTAATATTTTCGAATATCACATCACATTTTCCCACACCAAACGGCAACTGTAATACAACTTTGAAATATTTTCTAGTCTTAACTTCTGACTTACAAAGAATTACACTAATTAAATCACTCATTCGCAAACATTTTTCTTCAGCACAACATATTTTCACTCCATATATAAATAGGCCTGCAACGTATAGAGAGGAAAGCGATGCTGGATATTCATTACCAGTATACCCGAAAGAAATGGCTGAGCGGCACTGAATAACTACCCCATTTCGAAAACGCGTAACAAAGTCATAGAAATAAATTATAATATATATACAGCTATTGAGCCCCTATTTCAACTACGTAATACTCTGATATTATCTTTATACATACAAGTTTAAATGCCAGCGATATTTATAATGTTGTGTATACTGTATTTGTGGCTGGTTTGTCTATACGCAAACATATGAAAAGCAATGTAAGAAGCCAGTCGCTTAAGAAATGCCTGCACTAAAATTCTTTGTAATGTAAAACCTATACAACAACTATTCAAATTATGTTAACCTCTTCAAAATACTTTTCACTAGTTTACACGTATTCGTTGGCCTTAATTGCTAAGGAATTTATAAAGAAATGGAGAGAAATTGTCCAGTTACGCTTCACCACTCAAGTACAAACATCATTGCAAGAAAGACACTAGAGTGAATCAGAAGTTGAGAAAAATAGTGTTACTATATACGATATTCTCCCTATATAGAGGACACTTTCCTTTAATAGTGACGGTACTTAAAATATAAATCGTTCAACACTACACCTAAGATTTAGACATCTACTCGTGTACAACTCCAGTGAAAAGTTACACAACGCTTACAAATTCTTATAATGTAATTAAAATTTATGACTCGAGAATTCGTGCACACTGAAGTTACCACCAGAAACAAGAGAAACGTTAACAGTTATGTGCCTTTTCTTCTACTCTGTCTTATTGCGGGCATTCATCCCGCTGTCTGAGATTAACTAATTTCACGTCATAATCCACATTCTCGAGTTTGTACTAACGGCCTCAATGGGCAACATCCTCCCGGTTGAGATAATCTGGAAGCTGCAAGCATCGATTGCAATAGCGGCAGTGAGCGACAGCCGAGTTCAGGATCTCTACTACCGCCCCGCACTATATTCCCATCTCACACACGATTGGCTGCAACTGAACAAGAAGGGCTACGAAGTCTTGGGGAACATGAGAAGAAGACTAACGATGACAGCCGGAGGCATAAATAGTTCTTATCCCTCGTTGGTCCAGGAAGTTCAGTACGAGATCCGAAGCGAGAAGTGTTGACGAGTGAAGGAGTTTACACAAATAGAAACTTAAGCATTACAAGTTAAACAGTAGAGTATCCATCATCTTAGTTTAAACCGAAGCGTACACAATGGCACAGTTGCGGCTTAATGCTTATTTTGGGCAGTGTAAATCGTAACTTCAACCAATCTCAGAAAGTGACGGTGTTCCAGTGACGCCGTTTGTAGTACACCCAATAACGGTAATCACGCTTAAACCTATAAAAACACACCAGACTAGCAATAATTTAAGATACAGAAATGTAAATTGCTATGAAATAGAGGTTTTAATTTGTAAGTACAATGTGATCAAAATCACACTTAAACCATGAAGGTTATGTACAGTGTATAATTGTCAGGGTGCAACCTACGAGCATACAAGAGAACCAAAGACCGCACACGGATTGCGTGGATGTTTATCACTATGTTCTAGTGAAGCATTGTTCACAAGTCTCGTGTTTACTAATTCCTTAAGCGTTTGTTTAGTGGATAAATGAATGCTAAATATACCTATTGAACTCTGCACGGTTTTTAAAGTGAATGGGAAAACTACAAAAAAAAAGCATCCTTAGATGATTGTGTTGGCCATCTTTATGACAAATCATTCACCCTAAATTATGCATTTGTAAAGCGTAATCTGTCATTCCGGTACTAAATGTACGAATTTTCTGAGTCAGAGATAGTTCTTCAGAGATACGTTACTCGAGAAACATTTTTGCTCAGAAACTTGCCAAAAACTATCGTCTTGGAATACTGTTATTTACTTTTTTTGCAAATCGGTTTCATGATGCATGTATCATGCGCTCTAAATACCATTATTTTTTACTTCAAGCTTGCATCTAAATCCTTCGGAGATGACATCCCGGCAAAAAATTAAAAATTTCGACGTATGTCATAATTAGCCGTTCTTTAGACCTTGCCATTGTGCACTCTTTATTGTTACGACTCTACTGTTCAATTATTACTGCTTAAGTTCCTAGTAGAGTAAGCCGTTGAAGGTGGAGGTCGCGTCACTGCTAGAGACGAAGACGACGATGCTAGCCGCTCGCTGGAAGATACCCGAGGTTCTTGCGCTGCAGGAAGAGGTGTATCTCGCCGAAGCGAGGGCGGTCCACCTCTTGACGCTTCCAGCACTCGCCCATCAGGTCGTAGATCTCTCGAGGGCAAGCGGGCGGCCGCGCCAGGTACCGCTGCAGGCCGTCGTTCTGGTACCAGCGGTTGCAGTTCTCCACCACCTGCTCACTCGTCAGCTCGGCGAACGGCTGCTGCGCGCACAGCATCAGGATCTCCCACAGCGTCACCGCGAACGACCACACGTCACTCTTGGAGCTGTGCTTGCCCTGCGAAACATCGGGAAACCAACCTCACAAGCTGCAACTTGTCCATCAAACCTGGGCAATTCTAAGATGAGTCCCTAGTAGCAAATGCAATCATTTATCAGTTGGCCAACGTTCGCTAGTATGATGGTCTACTTTTGCTGGAATGGTTGTTAATCAGGCCATATCAGTAAATGTGTTTGTAGTTATGCTGAAATAATTTTAACGTGGGCAACTTAGTTTTAAAAGACCGACATATGGGGTGTTAGTTGCCAAGTGGTGTAAGTCACAAAACATTGGAAATGGACTTACACCAATATAGAATTCCTGCAGTGAGGTCTACATACTTACCAAATGGCGTGCGTCCTAGTACACTATATTTTTCCATTGCATTACGTATTAAATAACGTAATCCCTTAAGTTTAACACAGATACAAACTTTAAATTCTCTCTCCTGAAATATTTGCATTTCGTAAGTATGTAGACCTCATTGCAGGCAATTCTATAGTAGTGTAAGTCCATTTTCGATTTTTTTTTACTTATACCACTTGGCAACTAACCCACCCATATATCAGTATACGGTCCACAAGCAGATTAGCAAACTAACCCACAAGCATCTGAGTGTACTAAGAATGCTTGTGGTACACTTGTGGTTAATGTGTGGGTGACTTCATTATGCATCATGTATGTCACATGTGGCCGCGGGTGCATTCCGAATGTTTACTGCTTGTGGGCTGCTTATCACGATCAGATTTGCACAAGTGGGCCAGTTGATGTTCGCTCTTTGGGGTGGGTCTTACTTCTCGTCGACACCGATGACTTCACTTTCACGTATCACTTACAACTTCACGTTCACGTGTCGGGAAGACATGATCGATTGGTGTGCCATATTATGATTCTTCCCGCAATCAATGTATAGAGATGATGGTTTAGCGCGGGAAAACTTGGCAATTTGATAGATTTTAACGTACGTTCAGCTTAACAAAAGATTACTGACTTCCGTTTGTACGTATGTGGAGCTGTTAACCTGTTTGATTGAACCAGTAGGAATCCCGCAATTGTAACATTTGATGCATATTATTCATTGGTCAGCAGACAGCTACGTTGTGTCAGACGTATATCACCCAACCATACGTGTTGCGAGAACAACAGTGTTCTCAATGGTACATTGACACAAAACATTTTCGCGATATACCACCTTCTCTAGCAATTGATAATGTCGGGAAATTGTTCGTAGAGAAGAGGCAAAAATAACATGGCACAACAAAAGACTTTAATTCTACCGAAAATTTACTAACCGAGAAAGTCACTTGCTCTTCCTTCACTTCAACTTACAAGCTTGGCTTCGACAAGCGTTTCGTAACGTGGAAGTGAAGGTGACGCGACCGTTCTAATGTGCTCTTACGTGAAAGTGGATGTGTAACGTGATAGAGTGAAACGTCAAGTCATCGTAATCCTGGCACACACAACGTGAAACTAAAGACAAAAATGGGTAGAAGAATCGGCATGGCTTTGTTAAGAGGGCTTTAAATGACATATTAGAGCTGTTTTAAAAAGCAAAACTAAAGCAAATGGAGGTCGGGAAAGTGCATGCAGAGTAATTAAATTTTGTAATGCGATTAAGAATAGACTGTATTCAAAAATTTGTTAACACTCTTAATAATACGTAAATTTAAATAACTGAAAGTGCTGTGTTTAAGCAAGTTTGGCAGTTCGCAGAAATTAAAGTATTCGATGAATTGCCAGAAATAATAGAAAACTTGTATAAAAAAAGGAAACGCTTTTCAGAAAAACGTTAGCTCCGTGCAATATCGGTCTAACTTACCCCCGCGCAAGGCGACAAGCGCTAGAAAATTCCTGCAACTGAAAACACCCTCTTAAGAAGTCATCGCCCGGAGTGACTCTGGAAAACTATTCGTGATAATAATCTTCAGTGGTTTAATAAAATTACATTTAAAAAGAGAGTCACGAAGCATGCCATTATTTATAGTCTTTTTTTCCGTTACATTGACGACGATCAAAATATTTAATGATTTGTTTCATTTTTTTTTTCGATTTATATGCATATATGAGATCAAAGCTTGTTTTTTTGAATTAATTATCTCGCAACAGCTTTAGGATATAATTAATAATTTATATTGTATGTGTTTGAATGGGAAAATACACTTCTCCATTTTTTTCGCGAACTAGCAAAATTCTCTCAGTATAACATAGTTATGATAACCTACAAGTTACGTTTGTTCCAGTAAATTTTATTAATAAGTGTTAAACACAACAAGTTGTATTTTTTTTTAACCACAGACTTACACTCTAAGTGACGTGAAGAAATGAGAAAAAAATTTGGCAACATCTTGTTCAAGTGACTTACGTACACATCTGCAGTTCTGCTTCACGCTTTGTGATCGGATATTTTATCTTTCACACGTCTTAGGGTTCTATGCAGTCGTTTGCTGTTGCAATATCCTTATCCTGATTGGTGCTGTCAAATAAAAGACGTCTCTACACAAAAACACGCAGCCAATACCATTAAAGCAGAGCTGCAGGTGTGCACATAAGGCACTGAAACTAGCTGTTGCACAATTATTTACGCGAAAATCAGAGGTCCCTGCCAATAAGGAAACCTATAATGAGATTAAGAAACACAAACTAAGAATTAGAATTTATTGGTTCGTGGGCATACAACATTGCTCATGTTTTGCTGATCAAACCTGTGTTGAATGACAACGTACGAAAACGAACAAGAAAAACAAATGTAGAACACACACAAAAATAGAAAAAAGTAATCCCAGAGGAATTCTCTCAGTTTTTTTTTTTAATTAGACAACACATAATTCTAGAGATAGAATTAAGCCGAATATCAACGCAACACCCAGACACAAAAAAAAGACACAAATATAGAATCAGATTCCCAATAAGAAAAAAGGTGGAAATAGACAAAAAAACAGTGGACAATAAACACAAGACAATAGACAACACAACACTAGTCGAAACCAACAACGTTTCGGGGATTGCGATGTATCCCCGTCTTCAGGCTGACACAGCTGGTCGGAACACCAAGATAGGTTTGATCAGCAAAACATGAGCAAACTCCCATTGCAACAAACATTTAAAAACCACAAGCTAAGAATTTAGACACTCTACTCACCAGCAATAGAGACTCCCAAGCCATCCATCTAATAGGCAGTTTAGCTTTCGTATCGCTGACGTAATAGTCTGTGTCATAACGGCTGCAGTACATCGCGTGGTCGGAGATCTTCAGGTGATAGTTTTTGCCTAGCACACAGTTCCTGCAAAACACAGCAACACAATACTTCAGATTACGACATTTATTAAATGTGAGTAGATATTTAGTTTTAAGAATATTGTCATGTTATTAGCCATTTAATAAACATTAATTGCAGTACAGTAACAAGGTTCAGAACAGATTTACAACTGTAAGTTTTCCTTAGTTTGCGTTTTAATTAAAATGTATAACTAGCCAAACTGAAATGCGGTATTTAATTTTATTGGATAAACATTTCACCATGGTAAAATATGCACACGGTAGGCCTACCGTAGAAGGCATTTCTTAGACTTATCGTGGTTTAAGAGAGTGTTCAGTAGATAAACTAACACTCATAATAAATACACATTTTTATCAATACACAAAAACACGATCCTAGTATATTTTTCTGGACAATACTTTTTGTTAGCTATGTAAAAAAACCTAGTCCAAGTTTATGCGTCTGCAATATCATTTTCCACAAATGCTTTTAGTACCTTCTGTCCCGGTCCAAGAGGTCGTGCTAAGGTAACACAATACCGTGACCAAATATTTGCTCAAAAGTTAGCAACACTTGCTGCCTACAACTTCTCTTTTAGAGTTTTCTATGTTAACTTCCAAAAACATTTTGTGTGTTTATTTGTGCTGCATGTTAAAGTAAGTAGTGTTTACGTTTTGCTACCGGAGTTTACTTTGCCCAATGTATATGATATGTCCGTAATTATTTACAGTAGCGAACGATTACCAAACGAAATATTAAGGTTTAATGTTATTTTTAAGGATTAATAAAATGAGAAAATTTTCATACGCCGCAAAAAATAAATAATCTGTAACTCAAAGCCAGTTCAGTTAGTATAAATTAATTGTTTTAGCTACTGCAGCACCGAGACCGCATATTTAGTAGAGCCATGCTAAAGAAGGCAAATAATTTACCAGACTAATGTTAGTCATAAATTTATGGCAGTATTACTTTATGTATTTTGTTTACGTAAAAATAACACATATCGCACCTCTAGATCAATAGGTTCACAATTAAAAAATATGGTTCCGAGATATTGCATTTAAAGTGTTAGTGGGAAAACAAATTTGGGTGTCAAAAACTTTCACTGTAACCGTAATACCACATTTCATGTTGGAAATATACATGATTAGTTGCCAGTACTGTTACACTATTATAATTGTATTATTTTTTTATTATAGAAAGTGAAAAATATATAACAATAATAAGGAATCAACTCATAAAATACAGTTTTCATATATGCTATATAAGTGTTGATGTTACCCTCAGAAAGACTTTTGAAAGATGCATTACAATAGAAGCCTAACTCAAAACGACCCAATTGAACTGGAGGGACGGTATCATAGTAAACGCAGATAAGCTTGTCAAAGAAACAAACTATGCATATTTTAAAAATGTAGAAACAACACATGGGTGTAATTTTATTGTCTTAGTCGAACAAATTAAAAAATGCAGTTTTATTGTTTTTCTTAATTGTTAAAAAAGCGCACAGAAGTACTTGCAATGTTGTGCCTCGAGAATAACAGTCAGAATTTTTTTTTAAATTTTTCCCTCAATAACTCAAGGTAAAATCTGTACATAAATTCCTACACCGCGTATTGGTTAATTACTTCCATTTCATGTATAGGAAAATTACCAGCAATTTTACAGTGTAGTTATTCGCAATGCTATGGTTGGTAGTCGTAAGGGATAGTGGAAAATTGCAAGTGTAGCGACCTGAGCCTTGTGTGATTAAGTAGTGGTTTAAAAGCGAATCAGAAATATTCAGTATTAGTGCATGAGAGTTATGACTGGCTCAGTCAAATAGGGTCACTCCCATAACGGAAAAAGAGTGTCAAGTGTCAGGTATGGACATGTAATATTGAAGCCTAACAATTCTCACGATAAATCAGCGTCCGTAATTTTTCCGCGAAAAAATTTTTGCAGCACTTTGTTTCGATGCCTTACGTACACTTCGGCAGCTGTGCTTCATGGTTATTGGCAGTGTCTTTTGTTCAGACTGGTCTCTCATTTGACTGCACCAATCAGAGTAAGACAATTGTGGCACCATATGACTGTAATTTGCCAGTAGAAAACCAAAACAAGTGAAAGTCAAAACATCCAAGCACAGACCATGAAGCAGAGCTGCAGATGTGCACATAAGACACTGAAACAAATTGATGCAAACATCTTTTTGCCATAAAATTGTGGCTATATTCTCTAATTACCAGAGACCGGGAAAATTCGCAGTTATACTGACCTGCAGGCTATCCTGTAAGAATATTTAAGAGGGCGTGGTACATAATTCAAAGCTAAAAGCATTAATCTATAACTGTAGGTTTCTTGAAGCCAATTTTGCGAAAATTAAACAATTGCAATCCTAGACAATAGTTTTAGCCAACGTTTCAAACAAAATTGTTTCCAGTGTTACGAACTTCTAAGGCACAATCTCTGACGCCGGGACCTCGTGCATTTAACTGCGGCGCAAAAGATCACGCGTATAACGAATTAGAAATTCTGGATAAATATTTACTCATAAAGTTGGCAAATACAATTACCTAGGATTATCATTGAGTATTTTATCCGTATTGGCTTCGAAAAAAGCGTAGAAATCAATTTATGTTTTCAGGGTTTATTTATCTACGACGCACTCTTAAGAAACGAAGCTGAGAGCAGATGTGCGTTATCTGCTTGCTGTTGAAGTGATATCGGTGTGTATTAGTTACATTTCCATTGTTGGCTCAGAGACTTCCAGCAGGTGTCAAATAAGCCAAAGGCCAATTGCGCAAGTGACACAAATATACAGTTGTTCGAATTCTAACTTGTGCACATAAGAAAACGAAAATTTTTAGGTATCTATTCCTAATTGTGTTTTTTCACGGATAAGGTTGACTATTTTCTAAGCTTCAGTGTAAAGTATTCATATCTGATGCTTTTATTTCGTTACAGGCGAGCACCTATTTGACGGTACCGATACTAATTTTTATGCACCACACCTTATCGGCTGTGATTTGTCGGTAAACAACTAAACCCTGCTACATAATCTTTGTACAATTATTGTGCAATTACAGTCCGCGCGCCAGCTCTGAGTCCCTGGTGGGTATGTGTTTTGCCCGTAAAAATATTAATAACATAAGGAGGCACAATAGCATGCGACGCACATGCTAGCCGTAGTAACGTCGTAAGTTAGGATGTGTTTGATACTGTCTTACTGTAGCGTTCATGAAGATTACGAGGAAAAATGCATACACGCCATGGACTCATGGCTGGCGCGCGGACAGTATACAAGGCGAAAGACACTGCACTGATTACAAAAAAATTCTTATAAGATTCCCCACTGTATTTAGCTACAGCTACTGAGCTAATTACACACGAACATGGTTTACTTACCGAGCTGCAAGATCTCTGTGCACAAGTTCAAGTCCTTCTAGGTACTTCATTCCGCATGCTATTTGCGTTGCAAGGTATATCAGGCATCCATAGCTGTAACACAAAACCACGTGTCCAGTTAATTGGTGCATTAAACAGAGGAAGAAATATAAACGTACAAATTAAAATATTGAAAATTATTATCTTATATGAAATGAAAATTATTTATGTTCACAACGTCGGAAAATCAGAAGAAATCACATACCTTAGATTTGTATATAAGACACTTTAGTGGGGAAGTACTGACTGACAATTTGTTAAGCTTTCCTAAAATAACTGGGCGAATTAAAAATCTGAAATTCTCTATTAAACATGTATTACCATTATCTGAAAATATTTTATTAACATGAGTAGAGATGAGAGTTTACAGTGGTAAAACTTGACTGCTTGCTGCGCTCACTGTTAAAAAATAGTTTGTAAATTTGCTACGTATGCGTATAGGAGAGCTAAGAAAGTAGGTATGGTATAATTGTTTCCAAGACATCCGTGGTAGGACTCTGAAATTTTTTATAATACAGTCAGGCGTATACTAAAGTTACCAAACTTGTATTGTAGCAACTGTAAAAGTTTGCATGTTTATAAGATGGAAGTATGGCAACTATCCCATAATGCGTTTAAGTTAATTACGTCCTAAACATTTTAGGAAGTATTTTTACAGTATGGGTTCCAACGTATGTCCTGCTTTTGAAAAGATAACTGGCTTTCGCTTATTCTTAGTGCTGTTGCCATATTTGACTAAGCCAATAAGAATACAGCTATTGTAATATTTGAAGCCTATTATTGGTCTGCAGACAGCTACGTTGTGTCAGACGTATATCACCCAATCATACATGTCACAAGAAACTACAGTGTTTTCAAGGCTATGTAGTGATCGAAAATATAAAACAAATTGTTATTTAGTAATGTTCTTACATAAATTAACTAAAAAACAAAAACTATTGTCTAATGGTTTACAGCATTAGAAAACCCATGTGTCCTTCTTTTATAAAATACACTCCAAAAAAATAGTTTGTAAATTTACCAGACGTGCGTCTGGGAGCGCTAAGAAAGTAGGTATGGTAGAATTGTTTCCCAGACATCCATGGTAGCACTCCTAAAACTTTTCATAAAACAGTCAAATGTATACTGAAGATATCAGACATGTATTTTAACAACTGTAAAAGTTCGCATATTTACCAGACGAAGTATGGTAACTGTACCACACTGCGTCTCGGATAAACTTCCTAAATATTCAAAGAAGTATTTTACAGTGTAACAGAAACTTTCCGATAAATGTATATTATGTGTTTAGCAAGGTTTGTAGGTTGTACACTGAGGTGCAGTATATTATAGCCTGTTACTCTCATTAAACCTTATGACGTCCGCCTAACGGCCGTGTGTGTGAGTGAGGCACGGCGCCAAGGGCGATGCTGACCGGGTTATCCGGCGCGGTGTCGCCTTTACCGTAAGGCACTGAAACGACGTACAATGGTATCGCAGATCACTTCCCTGGCTGACACTTTAAGGGGTGACCCCATCTCTTTTTCGTGGAAATTAAAGAAAAAAAAGTCCATTCCATGTTTTCAGAGTATAATAGTTTCACACGAATCCCTTGAGTAGTTTTAAAATACAACATGTAGGAAAATATTTCTTTAATTATTTTGAGATGCTCCGAAATGATTTCGCTAATTGGCGTGATAATTTGAAACTACCGTACCGTGGTCATTCGAAGTGTATTTTCTTTTCGTACATTGACACAATGGGCACATGTAGAACAGTTTCGTAAAAAACGTATTTACGAATATACTGCAACGAATTTTAAGCGCGTGGTCATAGGCGCCCGTAAGTAATAACCGTACATTTAAAACGTATGCTACGACCAGCTACGTTAACCTAAAGAAGACATAACCCAGCAATCCTCGAGAAATTTGGCGTTCCAAGGAATAAGACTGGCTCCCAAAAGCCGCTGGCTGTACGCTAGTGTATACGAACGCTGTGTATTTTTTTACCCCCTGACGTCAGCGGCTCTCATGATATATAGATATTCCCGTATACTTCCATTTCCCCGGCTGCGGACATAAAGCCCACATTACGACCCGGTTCCCTCGACACTTCGGCGCGCCATAACCGTATACCCGAGACGACGGCCGTGGAGTAGTAAAGGAACGGGCTCCCGTAGCCACCCCCCCCCCTCTTTGCGATCCCCTACCTTCCCTATCCCCTCGGGAGATCACCTGGGCAAGACCACCGGACCGATCACCTTTCGATCAGCGGGCCGTAAAGCACGGCCATTAATTATAAAATTCATTCGTGTCCGAGTAGAGGCCGAGGAGGAAGAGGGACACGTTGGCGAGAGGAAGGAAAAGAATGCCCCAGGAATTGGATCTTCGCTGCAATTTACTGCGGACGACGAGCCTGTACTTCTGCCCCTTCCCGTCATCTCATCCCCTTCACCCTCCCGTACCGCCGGGCGCCCGTAAACCGGAGGTTTATGGGGAAGGCGCCCCTCAGTATATAACATTGCAGATGTTGCGGGGCGCGGGTACGTAGAACGTAATGGAATTAAACTGTTAGGGGAAGGTGGAGAAGGGAATGGAAGGAGGGGTGAACAACAAGCGGATGTATTGCGTCTCCTCCAGGTAAACGTATCTTCTCCACGCCAGAGACGTTGCCGACCTGTTCGTGGCGTCTGAATGACAGGTCCACGAGCGTAATTTCTTAACTTGTTTCTCTGCTAACAACGAACTGTTTCTTTTATATCGGCGCTCTCTGTTTACACAGAGAAAAAGTATTTTCGTATGAGTCATAGCTGTGTTGAACTAATGATAGCAATCAGGTTTGGTTTTCTATACAATTTGAACCATTCATATTCTCTGTTTCCCATTACTTTTGTAAAATTTGATAGTTCTGTGGCACCTATTGTTTGTGTGTACGCTGTAAATAAACTTCCTAAACAGTTTGGAAAGAATTTTTGGCCCTTATGCAAAATGGAAAATTTACCATAGGCCTACATTCTTGTTGCAAATAGAGCAAATTGTTAAACGGTGTTATTATACAAGTCCAAAAATGTCTGTGTATATTTTACTGCAACCTTTAAATTTACAGGTTAGCCACCATCAATATATGGAAAACAATTTTACCATACTTTTTTCAACCCTCCAATATATCGTTGTTGTAACTTTACACCATTTTTTAAACTGTAGTTAGGAAATATTTAATAATTTATTTCAAATATATTGGTTCTAATATAAAAATAACAGCGCTTATTCCACAGCCTTACAAGTAAATGCTGTCTACAGTTGCTACTGTCATTACTAAAATGTTCAGAGTTATTTCCCAAACGACTTTCAGAATTTATTACGTTAAATGAGGCACAGAATAAAGCAATACAAATTGTAGAAGTAGCGGTATAACAAAAGTGATAGGTTGTTGAAGAAATGAAAACTGTACCGGGAACAAAACATTACTCTTGTCCCAATTTTAACACGAGCTATTATTGTGACAACTATCTTCAAGAATATTTTTATTTTATTGTCTTTACATTTTTACTGTTGGTTATAATTGTGGCTTACAAATTATTTCTCGTCTACAATATGCAAATAAAAAGTTAGTTAAAATGAACCTCGCGCACAGGAGAATAAGGTCGCTATAAAGTTTTTTTTATAATTTTTACAGTCATAATAGTCCAATGGAAATAAAATCGCCAGGAATGTACGAAGAACGTTTAAAATTAAAAGAAATAAATCTTTGGTACGTAATAATGAATTATTTTTCAACTTATTTACAATGGTTTGAGCTGGAATTCAAAATAATGTTATTATTTCCACACACCCGTTTTATATATTTGCATTCCTTATTTAACATTTAATTAGTAAATTACTCTATCTTATATTTATTAATTTTAAATTATATAATAAAACCATACTAGGCAGACATATACAATCCAGGATTATTAAAACGATGTCTTTTAGAAAATTATTAGCATATAAAGATTATATTTGGCAATGACGTCGAAGACAATGATGTACAAAACATTTCAAGTGTATTCAACTGAACTAGAGTGATATATTATCATGGCATTGTATTCAGATAAAGTGGTTTTTTCTAAACATACATCAAACAGAGAAGTAAACAACTATACACAGTCAACAATTTTGTTGATGCAGGTGCTCCAACAATAATTGTTAGGCCATTAAACATTTCTTCCTACATGTCGAAAGTACGTGTGCTTCTTAAAATCATTGTAACATAATTTATTTTTTAAAAAGTTATTCGGTTAACTCGAAAGAACGAGTAAAACAAATTAAATAAAAAATTAACTATAAAATTATTATATATTTGGTTAAACGTTAAAACAAATTCTTCGCAGAAGTAATTTAAATGATTTCTTATTTAATACAGCTCATATAATGTATCAACATGTTAAGTATATAAAAAAATTAATATAGGCGGAATGCATTTAAAAAGTAAGTTTAATTTATTTGTAGTCACGCTCTCTGAACTACCGTTAAGAACTCTATGTTTGAAATTAATCACTTTTACTAAGATATAAAATCAAGCGCTTTTGAGTTTATTGCAAATCCATATCTACTGTTTGTATTTTTTTATGTTTAGTATGTGAATGAGTAAATTCTTAAATTATAAGTGCCAAATAATACTGCTGCTAGGTACATATTACTATCTTTGTTTTATTTTTTTCACATTTTACACATAAAAAAGGAGCAATAACACTTGCCCATTGCAGTCGAGAAAATTAATTATCTTGTTTAGGTTTTTTTCTGCCTATTAAAGTGTGGATAAATCAGAAATGTATCAGCTAAGGCCCCGTAAAATGATAACAAGGTTACACTAAACTTTACAAATATTAATTTCGAATGAAGTAAATCTGATAAGGTTGCAGACTGTTTAGAAATATGCATGGCAAATGTTCAGTAAAAAATGTTTTCGAGTTATTTTCCACGTACGACGGCAATCCGGGTTCGTTTACTGACGGGATCGTTTCGAAATTCAGAAATAGAAAGGGGGAAACGTGGCGGACGTTTTTTGTGGATGACGAGTTTGCTCAGGATAATTTTGTTCCACCCATCCCATTTTCAACCCTCCGCCGTTTCCTACTCACCTCGCATCACCCCTTCACTGCAGTTTAACGCTAACCAAACCTCGTATCTGATATTTGCCCAATTTCGTAGTAGGAAGTGATTTTATTTGTCTGTTAGATAGTTGTTTACAGGACACGCATAAATACAGAACAAACGTGACATGTCGATCCTCTATTACACAGGAGAAATCTCGAGAAACTATGATTCCGCGCGTATGTAATGTGGCTCATACAGCATACAACACACCAAGGTATATTAACTTGGAAACTAAAAGTATAATCATCGATTAAACGAAAACGCAACAAATCTGAACACGCTGCAATTGTGACACTGTAGATGATTACTAAGACCATGTCAGTAAACAAGAAGTCAACGGTGACATTTAAAATCATTATTAAACGCTTAAACCACTCTCCATTAATCTGAACTTCAGAAAATATAAATACGATAGAAAATATATTCATGTACAGTCGTGGACACAAAAAGAGGGCCACTGAAATAATCGAAGTCCACGTCGGCAATCATCGGCTGTGTGCAAGCGGGAGCCAGGCAACCTGTAGAACAACGAAAGTCGTTGCGTTGGAACTGCACAGGGCACAGGTTCTACTGTTGGCTGAAACTGTGTGTCGCATAAACCATTTATTAAATGCAAAAGTGACTCATGTCAATTTATAATACACGTTGAGAAGTCCCAAAAAAGAAATCGTGGATGGACGGGAGATTATATACATTACGACATCACTGTCTGCACAATGGAGTATACTCCGTATAGTTCATTCAGATTAAATGAACGTGTGCAATCGAAGTGATATAGTTTATCGTTCTGTTTAAACTGCAGACATGACACCTTGATAATAATACATAATGTGTGACATCAGGACGGTTTAATAATGCTTGTAATGTTCGCATGTAATTGGTCGCATGTGTTAGTTTATATGTACATAGGGTTAGCAGTTTAACATGCATCCCACGTTTACACTTTCTCGTACATGTCTGCGTACGCCACATTATAGACAGAACTTGATGTGACTTTCTGTGCCACGTTTTTGACAGATATCCGTGAAATTTTTGAAAAACTGAAACGATATAGGCAGAAAGACACATAAAACAAAAATATTTACGAGACTTTCTGGATACTATAAAGAATGTAACTACAAAATATGACGTAAACATTTTTCTACGTGAATCTAACTGATTATTAGGACAACTCATTTTGATCTATCAACTATCCTATGCACACACAAGTCCCGACCATTTGTCCACTAGCTGCTACTCAGTGGAACAGCAGACAATGAACGAATATACGGGACTGAGTAATGCATAATACAATGGATTATAGCCTGCAGGTAATTGAATTCGCAAAGTTTTCCTGTCCCTAGGCATCGCTCATTTGTCTGTGCCAATCAGGACGAAATTACTGTCATCCTACACGTCTGTGATTTAGATAGAACTTGCAGGCGCTTAAAGTAAAAACATTGAATAACTGACCATGAACCAGATTTGCAGATGTTTACATAAGGCACTGACTCTGTGTTGCAAAATTTCTTCACCAAAATTCAGTCGCTCTAACTGTACGTAACAGTGACTTGTGGTGATCAGAAACATGGTAAGCTTGTATTTGCTGAGTGCTGCAGAGTCTTGATTCACGCAGTGGGAACTAGAAACAACCGTACAATTGGATCTAGCATAACTAGGGCCCGGTAGTTTTCGCGAAAAGATTTTTGCAGCACTTTGTTTCAGTGCCTTACGTGCGCACCTGCATCTCTGCTTTGTGGTCAGCGATTGGATGCCTTAACATACAGCGTCTGGAGGATAAACCCGCAAATCACAGACGTGCTGTGCCACAGTTATTCATGTACTGATTGGCACAGTCAAATGAATAATGACTATGCGCAAAAACACTCTGCCAATAATCATGAAATTGAGCTGCAGGTGTGTACGTAAGACACTGAAACAAAGTGGGGCAAAAATCTTTTTGCGAAAACTACCGGGCCCTAAGCATAATGTAATGCGACCACTCACATGTTAGCTGCAAGGTACACATTATACACGTGGTTTGACGACCGCTGTACAACTACGCCTGAGAGGCTGGTGTGGACACGAGGAAGTCAAGTACAGGCCGTTTACGATAAAGTGAGCACTGCATCAAAATTTCTTTCAGCCATTTTGCAGCCATCTTTACTGCTTTTAGTATGAATTTTTCAATGTAACTAATAACAAGTATAAACGTTTCAACACTCTCAAAAGTTAACATCTATCGGTCCAATTAACCATATTTGTGATTAATTACAAGTTCTGCTGAGTGCTCTGTTTATAGTTAGAGACTGGAAAAATTCGCGAGTTCACGGACCTGAAGGTTAGCCTGCAATGGTATTTGTGAACTGAAGCAGACAGCAGATGCTCATTAGCTGCTTGCTGTTAAAGTGATATAAGTCTGTATTAGTTACATTTCTAATATTGGTTCAGAGACTTTCAGGTGGTGTCAAATAAGTCGAAGGCCAATTACGAAGGTGACGCAAACTTACAATTGATGGCATCCTAGCTTGTGTCGAAATGAAAAAGCGATTTTTTCATGTCTCTATTTATAGTGAACAGTCGGTTGTTAGAGCCAGTGATTTTTGGTGAACAAAATTATGCAACAATGAACAACTGTTTCTCTGCTTCATGGTCAGCGATTGGAAGTTTTTAACTTTCGGCGTCTCGGGATCCTGCCCGCAAATCACGGACGTGTGGTGTCGTGGTAACGTTGTTCTGGTTGGTGCAGTCAAATGAGCCACGCCTCTGCCCTATTATATTCTGCCAATAACCACGAACCAGAGTTGCAGGTGTGCACGTAAGGCATTGAAACAAGTTGTTGCAGAATTTTTTTCACCAAAAATCACTGGCTCTACGTATAGTACAGTTGACAACAAACATAGCTTACTTTGTAACATCATCACCACACGCTCACTGGTGTGTACTCGAATGTAGTCCGTGTTAAGTGATTGAGTTACGTGTCTTTATACAGCGAATGCTACCTAGAGTCTGTAATTATCCCGCGGGGTGTTAGAATAAGTTACCTAAATAACGTTTTGACATCAGCCAGAAGTCACGCGACGTATTCAAGACTAACCAACTTCCACCAAAAATTATCAACTGGCTGGGCTCAGGGATTGCAACTAACGCTTGTGCTCAAGTTTACTAGGTGGCACGGTGATGTTGTGATCAGATTATTTTCCTCCCACTAAGAGCGAACTGGGTTCGATTAACGGCGGAGTAGGTCCCCGGATTTTTGCGTGTGGGAATCGTGCCGGACGATGTCGTTGGTCGGCGGTTTTTCTCGGGGATCTCCCATTTTCTCCCGCCTTTTCATTCTGGCGCTGCTATACACTCACATCGTCAACCTTCACCAGCGCTAAAGACCTAGATGTTAAGCTCTGACCAAAATCTCTTCTCTCGCTCTATCTTCCACCGTTATTCTACGCAAATCGTCCTCATCAGTAGGGACCCTTAATTTTCGCGAAAAGAATTTTACCCTACTTTGTTTCAGAGACTTACGTACACATCTGCGATTTTACTTCATGGTTATTGGCATCGTATCTTTGTGAAGCGATTTCTTTCGTTTGACTTCGCCAATCACAATAACCGTACTACAACGTCACAAGTCTGTGATTTGCCAGTAAAGCCCCAAGACAAGTCAGAGCTAAGACGTCCAATCACTGATTATGAAGCAGAGCTGCAGATGTGGAAGAAAGTCACTAAAACAAAGTGGGGCAAAATTATTTTCAAGAAAATTAGGGGTACCTACTCACGAGCGATCGTGCGGTTTCTGTTATAGGAAACCAGATCAATCAATTTAATTTATAGTTTACAGATGAATTGTGTACTACGTATAGAAAATGGAAATAATATACTTTATTTCAGGAATTATTCTGCGTTTGTGTTATTTTTCCCTGGAAACATACATGGACCCGTTCTCTATTGCAACCAAAACATTGAGCCTTAAGAAAATATTGTAATTTGCTTTCAGATAACTTTATATCTGATATACTATGGACCAAAAACTATCGTACGACGACCTCAATAACCGTATACATACTTCATTACGTCATTCGGGATAAACTGTTGGAGGTTATCACTAGCCATTTCTGCATAAATTTTATCGTTAACTCTAGTTGCCTTACTGCTTGTATGATTGGCAATGAAATTATGCAATACAGTTCCGTATATTTTCCTACTTAAATACAAAAATACTCAATCAAAAACATTCGAATTCGACGCAATTGTATTTTATACAATTAATACACTTTTTTTCATCTGCTGTAACACGCAGATTTGCTCACACAGTTACAGGCATTTAGATTTTAAAACATAGTCATGTTGTTTGTCATTTGAATCATATTTGTATTTTAATTTTGTTTTGGGGCTGATTTAATTCCTATGAATTTGTAAGTGTTAATGACAATTATTTTTATTGTTTTCGTTTTACGAATACTCAGTTCGTAAATAATAGTGCAGTTTAGTGCAACACGAGAAGACAATCGAGAGTGATTTGGGTGAGGCGTAACGAACATTTTAAATGCAGCTGAGTTTTGCATACACTATGCCGGAAGTGCAGTTTGCAAAGAATAAACACGGACGCGACTTTCGAGTGGGACAATGTTCCATGATCTGTGATGGCGAGTGGACGTGTGTGAGACGCCGAGCTGCCCCGGGTTGAAGTCCCTCGTCTTTCGATTCTCACTGAAGGAATGATGGAAGGACGTCCCACTGGCAAATCCAGAAGTCTGCTGAGATCCTGCCACGTCGCATCGGGAGTTTAGAGACAAAGAATTCACGGTAAAACCTCCATCTCAATTATATTAGCGACTCTTCTCTGCATTTTCCGAACAGAACAGTTCAGAATAATTTCGGACATATTTTTTCTTGGTATATTCAATAAATTCGTAATGGCATAACTGACTCATGGCGGCCCATGAATATTAAAAGGTTTATACGAACATAGTTAGCCGATGCAAGTTATTAGTAAATTGAGAGACGTAACTGTGAAGTTAATTTGCCATATGTGTGTGCTGCACGTCAGTTTGCCGCACTCCTGCACATTGCAACGTTTGAATAGAACACATTTAATAATCCCGCATTTTAGTTATACTCCTACATAGAACATTCATTACTTATTTTTCTCAGTAATTCACTCTTGGGTGATTATTAGAATGGCCAGCAAATTTAATGAGGATATGAATGTATTTTTATGTTTGACAGAGAGTCTTGTGTCGTCACTTTATTCAATTTTATTGTGTTAAATTTGTGTGTACGACGTCATGTCACGATGTGTCTTCGCTCTCCTCCTCCCCCCCCCCCCCAGGCAAGGTTTTAAAATATGAGTCAAGTAGGAAAAGCTTTGGCTGTCACACAGAGACAAACTGCGTCTCGAGAGATATCATTAAAATCTCATCTAAGATATTTGTACGACCCTATGCCAAAAATAGGGAAATTTTGTGTTTGTGAAAGTAATTACTGGGTAGCTTGCGGACCACAATGAAGGGAATTTGTTTAGGATTTATAGGTTTAATTTTGCCCAATTTTTATCGTCAGCAGCTCTTATCCCTACTTCATATTCCCACAATTATATATTACTATTATGAGCGTTATTAAATGTTTATTAATACGATAAGGGGTTTATGAATGCAGGGTCTGTTTGATACTGAGTAACGAAATTACTTGTCTTTTACGCGTGTTACAGTTTCTATAGTTCAATACAAATCCCAAAATAAAATTAAATATAATAACTATATTCGACTGTAGATACTATAGGTTTAATCAGGGATCCGTTGAATGATAACAATGTTGAGTGCAGACTGAAATCTCTTATCTTCTTCGTTAAGAAAAATTGTCTAAAATGTTATTTGTTTCACTCTGTTATGTTAAAAACAGTTAATGCAGCCGAACCGTTTATTCCAACATAGTCAAAATATATTCTAAAACGTTATTTAAAAAAAAAACATATTTATACATACCCTAATATTATTGTTCGATAATAAACCCTTTGAAAACCCCATTTTAAGTAAATTAAATTGACACGTTTGTCACATATTTTACAAAAGAGGATAAGGCACACTGGAATTCGCAAATATAATACAATAAATTATAAACATAATGTTCACAGTGGAACGTTCACATTTGCTCAAACAAACAAAACGCCGTCTTCCCCATTAGAAACTAATTGGTTTAACATAGAAAGTAATGAATAAACCAACCACAAACTGTTGAAAGACTTGTTTAATGATTAAATGCGTGGAAAACAGACCCACTGTGCATTTCTCTGGGTTGATATACAAGTAACATTGTATGTTTACTGGGATGGATTTGTTTGCCGTCTGTGATTTCGCTTCCTATATATACATACACGCTCCTCCGTGGACTTAAAACGCGGAAGAAAGAAGGTTTGTTTGTTTTATCGAACCGGCGCGAGGCTCTTTCTTGTTGACAGTGGTTGATGGCCGGCACTGTGTGACCTGTTCTGTAAACTATCGCGTGCTTCCTGCATCCGTCAGGCGATCGGCGTTCGCTAGACGCCCTTGTTTGTAACTCCTCGTGTAAAGCTTTTTCGTTTCTTCAACCTGATCCTACAAACTTCACCGAGAACTACTGCAACGAAAACATCTCTCTTTTAGCCTCTTTGGTGCCTCTATAACGTAACGCTAAGGACAAAGACTGGCGTCAGTATAACATGGATAGAGATGATTGTTTATCGCGGGAAAACTTAAATGTTTGCTGGGTTTCAGCGCACGTTCAACTTAGCGGAAGATTAGTGGTTTCCGCGTGTACTAAGAGCTGTTGCCCTATTTGACTGTGAGCCAATAAGAATCTTGCTACTGTAATATTTGATGTATGTTTTTGGACTGCAGACAGCTACGTTGTGTCAGACGTACATCATCCAATCATATGTGTTGCTATTTATTACACCGTTTTCAAGGGTATTTTTAGCAAAACGTTTTTGCGATATACCTTCATTATGGCCACGAATATTTCGCTAAAAGAATTTTATCCCAGTTGGTTTCAGTACCTTACGTGCACATCTGCAGTTCTGTTTCGTAGTTACTGGCAGTGCGTCTGTGTCCAGATACATCTATCATTTTGACTGGACGAATCATAATAAAATTACTGTGACACCATACGTCTGTTATTTGCCAGTAGAACACAAAGAGAATTGAGAATTTAAACTACCAATAATTGAACATGAAGCAGAGGTACAGGCGTGCACATAAAGGATTGAAACCGAATGGTGCCAAAAAAATTTCGCCACAAGATCGTGCCTCTACCATTCTACAATCATAAAAGGCACAAAGTTGTGCAAAATACGGTAGTGAAAAAATATTCATGCAATATTACACTACTTTTAAGTATCGCGAACATATTGCACAAGATACGCATACAATTTTTTTCTCGCGAGGATGTGTCAAACTTTGAGGGATGATAGAGAAGAATAAAAAAGCGAAATGAAAGAGAATGTTTGACTGTAAATGTCTCGGTTAAAGTATAAATAAATACACGTCTGAAAGAGAATATTCGATATTCTGTAAATTTTTGATTGACGAGATCATTATTACACACCACGATATAAATACGTTTAACAAGTAGGTGTTAAGATCGTTGTCCGTTGCCCCACCGTATGGCTTCAGCTATGGTAATCTTCCAGTAAGTGACTTTTATGCCTTACGATTCCTGCTAGACATTCCTAGAAGGGGTGCGATACCATGTCCTCGGATACAATTATCTTACGGTATTATATATGTGTATATATATTTAATTTTACAGGAGAAGTTCGATATGGAGGCTCCCAGCATCGATGCAGGAATCACTGCTCGACAAACCTAAGTGTGTCCTCTGAAAATATGTGAACTACAGCCGCCCCTCTCTCTGACGTACCTCTCCCTCCTACTCTCCTTTGCCCCGCTACACATTTCCAGCCAATAGAGAGCAAGTAGCATGGCCGTCGCGACAAGCAGTGCGTACAGTCTCATCAGTTGAAAAGTGACGACTGGTGGGTAGTTATTGTCCTACCTTTATTTCATGGGTTGCCCAGGTCTATTAAACCTACTACAGATGGTCGTTTAAAATATGAATGCAGTGTACATTGAGGGAGGGATACAAGATATTCCCCTCCACTACCGTCACACGGCGACCTGGAAACACTAGCGCTCTTACCTTCCCTACGCGGGGCTACACTTAGGTTTATCGAGCATTACACTATCGTAAGAAGTTCTCTCGCACTCAATGTAACAACGCCAGCGTCGTTATAAATACATCACAGGACGCAATATTTCTTGCTAGCAGGTCTTCTTTACGTACGGTTGCCACGTTAATAGGAGTTTAGCATTTATCTACGCAGTAATATAGGGCGAATGCGATATGTACAGTATGTTTTAAAGTTGCTTGTCCATATTATTCGCTAATAACCTTTAACTTGTACTTTCCGGCCCGTGATACCGTGTCTAATTTTAAATCTCCTTCCTTATGCCTCAAAGTTTGACTTATCGTTTCGAAAAACTTCATGTTTAAAGCAAGCTCTGTAGAATGTTAATCCCCTTGTTTGAAGCCGAGAAGTTTATACTCTGCGCCAAGTTAATTCTTAGACCTTGCATCCGCTGCGCGTTGTAAGAAGTTCATACTTAACGGGACAGTTTAATCGTTTGGGATGTTTTCTATTGCTAAGTTCCAATATAATGTCAGAGTGACTGACGTTTTTTATCGCTATTCATGTGCTCTAATTTGACTTCTGGACCAATAAAAATTCTAGTTACGTTTTACATAACTTCGTAACATATGCCTCTTATGACTAGACAATGATAATTTGTCACTATTTAGTCATCACCAATTGAATAAGAGGTACAACACACTTCGGTATTTTGTAAAATATCTAGTCAGCACTATTGAAGCCCAACCGGAGCTGTCTCGTAACAATATAATTGTAGGTATCTAAATAATAATTGCAGTGCCAAAATTTTATCGCATTCAAATATTAACGTCTGTAAGCATAGTATAATATAGTTTTAGACTACAATCCTTTGTAAGACTGTCTTCGAAAGATCTCGCTGAACCGTGTGCAGCCAATATAGAATTTTTTTCTGTTGACAGACCAGACTCCAATTATTTGTAAGTACGTGAGAAAAATCCGTCAATAGTTTGAACCAACGGACAAACCAAACACTATAAAGACCAATACTGGATAGTAGTATGCTGATAACGTTTGAAAAATAATCTAGAGGTATGAGGAGAAACTACTGATTAAATTATTACTGACGTCATGAATCTTCTCATTCTAATGGCGGCTGCCGTTTTCGTTTTAGACCTCAATTTTCGAATATTTCAAAGGAAACTAGTCAGGCCTGTTTTTGAGAAATTTTGTTTTCTTCATATCATTAAGTTGGCAGCAAAAATACGAAACTAGCGTGCTTGTCTGTTGGCTTGATGTGCAAACACAAGTGATGTTCTCGAAGAGTTCCACAAGCTGTCCGGTATTGGTTTATAGTGTATTTGGCCAAAGAAAAGTTCAGGTCGCAACTGCTCGAGTGACGAGTCACAGAACTCGCTTGCGATGGAGACGCGAGGCGATTGGCCCGCTCGCGGACGGTGGCGTCCAATGGACGGTTGCCAGGGGACTCCCCAGACAGGAAAAGGCCAACGACAAACACTTCAACGCCAGAGCGTGTATCGATTCTCGCCAGCCTTTGTATGACAGAGTATTCCTCTATGCCAACCTTCCTCTCACCACAGAGGAATTCTGCCTGAGTGGAGACGGAGGCGAGACAAGAAAATAAACGTAACTCCGTAAATGTTATGTAAACCAGAAACATGTTTTGCCTGTGACAAAATTTTAACTCACGTTACTGTTTTATTACGAAATCAACTACATTTTGTTGGCGATTATAAAGAGCAAATTACAAACTTTTCTACTACAAATTGTTGAAAAGTGTAACATACGTATAAAAATATAATAATACTGCAGGGTTTTAATCTCTTATTTAATCTCTTAAAGCACGCGTAACTCAGAGAAAAAAGTTTTTTTTCCAGTTTACTAGAGTCAAAATAGTAAACATATAGTTCCATTTGACTTGTGACAGACAATTTCAAGAATCACACTTATGAGTTTTTTTTACGTTTACAATTTAGCTAATATATCTTATGAACTTAAACCTAAAGACTTTGCCATGAAACGTATTCAGCCCGTAATTTTAAAACTCTTTTCCTTAGCCGTTTCGTTATTTTACTAATAAAAACTACGTATTTTAGTTAGTTCTAGCTTGTTGAATTTGGTCAGAAATTATTACACCTTAAAAATACATTATATTAGCTAACCGACCGCATCTTTGCACATGGAATTCTTGAAGAAAATACTGTAACGAAAGCTTATCGCTAGACAGGATGGTATATCGCAAAAACGTGACGTGCCAGCATACCCTTGAAAATGCTGTAGTTTCTTGCAACGTGTGACTGGATGATATACACCTGACACGACGTAGCTGTCTGCAGACCAATAACAGACATCACCTATTACAACAGCGGGATTCTTATTGGCCCAGTCAAACAAGTTAACAGCTCCACGTACTGTACATTCGAAATCCAATTATATTTTGATAAGCTGAACGTAGGCTACGTTGAAACCTAGCAAGCAGTCAAGTTATCCCGTGATAAATCATATTCGCTACTTATTATGTTAACGAGGTATTGAAGATATGACGAAAAAAAAAAATTACGAATTTTTCCCTATGAAGCATTGCGATACTTCGTCAAGTTTATGAGATATTGAACATTTTACCTATTTTACTCCTTAGTGGGTGCCTTAGCCGCCAAGGGCAACATCCTTTAAAAGTTCATACTTCCAAGATAACGTTCACTCTTCCGCCAGCTGCCACTAACATGTGCGTAAGCAATATCACAGAACTTCTGAGTCGCCTTGCCTTACACGGAATTCGAACCCAAAACCTCCTACCAGTGTTCAAAATCACTATGCCAAGATAGGACTTTAGAATGAAATACGTCACAGGACCGTGTACAAATAGGTATGTGTACAAACAGGACGACAAATATAAGAACATGAAAATTGTTTATCTGTGGTCCTACATGCTTCTCGGGATTTCTGAAACATTTTACTTCTTACCACAGTGGCGGCCCGTAGGTTGTTGCCAGGGAGGGCACAAGTTGCAGAGACCTGTATGTGGTTGTGCGCTAGTTGACGCTACAGCCACTGACACGTTGGTATGTTCGTGCCGCTTGTTACTGCCTGGTCATAACACAATAAGTAACCAGTAGATATTTCATGGTCATTGGTCTACGGCGGTGCGTTCACACGACTGTACAGTTCTCGACTCGCCACTGTCTTTTCACCCCCTATATTAACGAATTTTGAAAAAAAAATCTTGAAAGAGCATTTTAGTTATTTACGTATGCTATGTTACTATTTAAAAATTCATCTCGACATCTTAACAGGTATCAGAGCTACATAGGAGTACTTGAATCCACGTTTTATATTTTAGTGTCCTCAGAGGTTGGATTTGAAACAAAAATCCTTAAATAACTTTTTTCGGTACAGGTGTAAGCTTCTTTCTGAAGCAAAAATCAATTTAAGGTCTATAACGGGGCTTAGAGTTATCGTGGATTGATTGAAAACACACTTTACTGCTTTTCACCCCCTTAATTTTCGAAATTCGAAAAATCAGAAAATGTGATAATATACATTTCAGTTAGCTTCATTCCGAAGTAAAATTAACCTCGGCATCTAAACGAATTTAAGTGTTTCGGAGGATTCATTGAAAACCCATTCCACCACTTTTCACCATCTTAATTTACGAATTTCGAAAAAAAAAAAAAAAAAAAAAAAAAAATCCCTCCTTAATACTTGCCTAGGGCGTGAGTAGAAATTTCCTTTGAAATTTCATGTTTCTCGGTCCAGCAGTTTTTGGCTGTGCCTTGGTGAGTGAGCGAGGCACTTAATTTTATTTATTGAAATTACTGTACTTTATACCCAGGGAACGCATATTATCTTGGTTACGGAGTAAGAAGGTTCAATGATAAGACTTAGGACTCGCATGAGAGTGGACACGGGTTTGATTTCCGGCTCCGTCATCCTGATTTCGGTTTTCCAGACGAATGCATGGATGGTTCGTTTACAAAGGTCATGATAATTTTTTTAACTTTAGTTCCCGGTTCTTGTACGCAACAGTGTCGTATCATGGTAGTGTTACAATGCATGCAATATAAGATCCGACAGTTCACTTTGAGCACGTGGACTCAATGTGTCCACCTGACACAGCCAGCAAACATGTGTTGTGTAGACTGAGGCGTATTACTGTACAATATGTCCCTTGCCTCTTGTACGCTACTGGAAGAAGAGTGTACCTGTTCCTACACGTCTAATGGTCCCACGGACAATTCAGTATTGAGTATAGTTAGAGACACTGTAAAATCGCGAAAATGTTTAAGACAGTCTCCAATAAACTGTAGTATATTAACAGTGACACGTGTGAACCGTTTTGGGACAAATCACACGCGCTGTGTGTTCAAGCTGAATCGTTCTAACTGGGTTTGTTGAAGAGAGAAATAATGCTTCAAATAAACCATAGCCAATGTCGATACGAAACATTCAGTGTTATATACAGCATGTTGGAGCCTAGCAAATAGTCTACTATTCCCGCGATTTTCCAGTGTCTCTAAGTATAGTCACTGCTTGGGACCACTAATTTTCGCGAAAAGAATTTTGCCCCACTTTGTTTCAGTGATTTTCTTCTTCATCTGCAGCTCTGCTTCACAACCAGTGATTGGGCGTCTTAGCTCTGACTTGTCTTAGGGTTTAACTGGCAAATCACAGACTTGTGACGTTGTAGTAACGTTATTGTGATTGGCGAAGTCAAGTGAAATAAATCGCTTCACAAAGACACGCTGCCAATAACCATGAGGTAGAACTGCAGATGAGTACGTAAGTCACTGAAACAAAGTGGGGCAAAATTCTTTTCGCGAAAATCAGGGCTTGCTTATCGCTGCATTCCTTGGAACACGACCACGATACGCCACTGGTATACAGTTAAGTGTGGCCCAGCTTTCGACGAGAAGTAAAAAACAGTAGAATGAAATAAAATACTTTAGATTCACAAGTTAGTGCAACAGGCACATTTTATAGCTTCGTAATAATTTTGTTGTGTTATAGATACTGAAAATTTGAACCAATCCATTCTACTTTATTTTGTGTTACTGTTAAACACACAATAAATTTTAAATTACGAAAATAGTGAGGATGACAATTGTCGAAACATTTTCAATATCCATTTATCATGTTGTACCTCAACTGAGTGAACGATGAATATTTTGCACAGTTTAATGGCAAGGAAACGAATATTAAATATTAAATAGCAACGTGACGAACTATAAAAGAGCACGTAATAACATTGCAACACAGCGGACATTCAGTATTTCATACAACATATCACTCACTCTCAAACTATAAAATTGATTATGAAGAATATTGCACATGTGCGGATTAACACTGAAGGATCAAATTGGAAATATGAATCTGAAAATATTAATCATGAATATCACATAAGACTCGAATTTTTTTCGGGATATGCTCATACATAAATCGTAACAAAATGGAGTTTATGCTTAGAACATAATTCATTCAATTTAAAAATACTCATTACGTTTCATTTCGTTTTTAGACTATAGCAGTAGTTAAATGATATTTCTGGCCTAGTGAACTGTACTGAAATATAATTACTTTTATAAATAAGCTACGATTATTATTAAGGTCTATCGTATTCGTTTTAGGTACCCGTTTTTTTTTTGTGACAAGATTTCTCCACCACTTTGTTTCACAGCCTTTGCGGACCTCTGCGACACTGATTCATGAACAGTAACAGATCACGACAGGAATATTTCGCGAAGTCGACGACCGCATGCTGGAATACATTGTTCTATGTATACTCAATACCTACGTATACGTTCATTGTCCATTGTTCCAGTGAGCAGCAGCTAATGGACAAATAGTTTAGCTTGAGTGTATATAGGATATTGGATCCTAACACGCACGTAATTAAATCCGCGAAATTTTCCTGTCTCTAGTAATAGGATGTTTTTACATCTTACGTGCATTTTGTTGCCAATCACAGACGTGTGGTATCGCAGAAATTTTATTCTGACTGAAACAGTCAAATGAGAAAAGATTTTCCACTGCCAATAGCAATGAAACAGAACTTCACATGTGCACATACGGCATTAAAACAAGTTTACACAGAATTAGTTTCGTGAAAATCAAGGGACACTGCATGTAACGCACTAGAAATAAAATAATATATAACATTATTTACTACGTCATATATTAATTTTTATGTGTGTTACATAATTCTAGTTGTCTACTTATGTATTTTATTGGGTTTATGTAAAGAAGAAAATGGCATATTGCTCATCTGATAATGAGTTGCAATTTGACTGATCATAAATATTCGCGCATTGCAAGGCTAGGTTTATGAACAGGCCTACCCACTGTGTTTCACCAACACGTAGTTAATTACAATGCCATTCTTTTGTACCAGAACGCAATCATTGACGGAAAATTCAGCTACAAGCACTATATTATGCGGACGACACAATCAAAGTAACAATCCAAAGCTTACCCGTCAGTTGACGTAAATAATTAAAATTCCAATCAGTCACACTCGCAAAGAATTTCGTTTTATGGCTTGAAAATGCAATAGCGAAGTAGGAACAGAATATTTTTGTATGCGAAAGAACAGAATTTTAGTAATTCTACATAGAATTATGAATTATAAAACTGTTAATAGGCAATATGTAACGGAATATTTCCATATACAACAGCAACGGAAGCATAGTTAAAAAAGGATGAATAAGTAAGTGCCCTCAGCTTTCATATTTTCAACAAAAATTACATCGAATACCTATGGCGAATGATAAAATGACATTATTCTCACTACTGCAGTGATACATAATTTGCGCACTGATTTGACGAACCGGTGAAGTGTATATTCCTAAGCGTAGTTATCGACTGTAAATATCATTGCATCAAAAACTTTTTGTAAACAATAATACCCTACAATGAGTGTTTTATAGCTGCGCTACTCTTGGAAATAATCCTAGTTCTTCTGTTAATTATAAATGTATGTGAGGTTGATATCTGATATATATATATAGGCCTATATGTGTGTGTTGTATATACACACAGATATATATATATATATATATATATATATATATATATATATATATATATATATATATATACGGTAAAAATAACGAAAGATTTTATTTGTCTTCTCTGAACTATATATTGTTGTACATCACAATCATAGAAAATAGAATAATATCCATAAAAATACACTGTTAAATAAAGAGACGATTTCTAAACATATCGTAAAAATCGTTCGCGCAATAAGTTTTATATTTTACGAAGATAAGATATGTTATCAGATCAGTACAATCCAAAAATTTTGAATTTCTTAAGCTTTGATGTCATCCGTAAAATAACATATGCTTCTTTGTTTGAAAGATTCGTTTTGCTAAACAGTGCATTTGTCTCGAGGTAATGTGGGAAAATGACGGAAGGCCTTGGAATTCTTTCGCTATACAATTAAATGTCGGCTATGATATATATATATATATATATATATATATATATATATATATATAAAACAGACGGCCAGAATTACAAAATAGTAATAGTAATAATAATAATTTTGACTTCACGAAACTAATTTTTCAAGGAAATCGAATATTTTGTAAATTTTACTATAGGTAAGTAGCGAAAATAGTCAAACTGCTATTTTGACATGCACTTGTACGAAAACTATGGACCCGAAAAGTATATTATTTGTCCAAAATTACTATTAATTGTATGTGTAAGAGTTTTGTAGTGTTTGGTACAATTATAAAATTACGAATTTTTTGGTGCAGAGCAGCCGTAAGGTGGCTAATTGGTTTTCGTTGGGCCAACTTAACGCGTACGAGACTTACAGTAGCAGAAACATTACACTTCGTCCTAGCAAATGGACCCAAGTCACTGAATTGTCACATAGCGTAACCTTCTACAGCTCTATTCTACTAAGTTGATAGTGGCGACATCTTGTATAAACGACAAGTTTGTGCTACATGTGTCTACGTTTCTTTAAGATTGACATTCTGACAATATACCTAACAACAACACACAAATAACATTTTTAGCAACCAAAAGGTACGAAAAAGTATATGTAAATAAGTTGTAAACAAATTACGATAACAGTAAACATGTGTATGTGTTATTTAATTAAAATTAAACGTTATCTGCTGTAGACCTGCATAAAGGCGGCCTGTAGGCCTACAGATGGCGCACAAATTTACTAAAACTAAATTATTAGTTTTGCAATTTAAAATTTAATTACAACTGTTACTAGAGCTAGATTCTGCTATTTACAGGCAATAATTGCAGTCACAATTTTAAGAGCCCGACTATAAATAGCAGACTTAATATTAGGCAATGATACTCTCATAAATATTATTTACTTACTAGAAAATGGTTACAAGCTTGGTCTAATTCCATGTAAGTAAAAACCATATTTCTATTCAGGTTGTAAGTGGAAAAAATGATCTATTAATTTTTAGGCTTTGCAGAATATTTACGAAAAATTAAAAACTTGGATTTAAAAAAAAATGTTTTTTTCAGATATATCAGAGTAGGCCGTATCACACATGAAGCTTTTCAAATATAATTTTACCCTTTCATCTCATACGAGTTTCTATTTACTCCCGGCTCCTTTTAAAGGAAACAGATTCACAAGTTCAAAGGATGATCGTGTTTAGGAACATTTTAAAGTCTTTTAAGAGCATTAACTGCTCGTCCAAGTTATTGTTTGTGATTTATTTATCCCGTCCGGCAGAGAGTCTGAATATTTCACAGCAGCACGTCGACCCCTACACTCAGGATCCGCTGTTCGCCGCTTCTCAGCTCACCCCCACCCCAACACCCCTTCGGCCCAGCGTCAAATGGGTTAATCGTGTACATGCCGTAAGAGGATTTGGACGCGCGGAGCCCGTCGCCGGAGTTGTCGGCGTCTAGGCGCGGCCGGAGCGTGCTTATTGATTACGCCAGGCTCCGTTAGGCCCAAGTCGCTGGGGTGCTGGCCCCTCCAGCCCCTTGATAGCCACTACGAGGGCCGGCTAACTTCGTAACGGTCACTCCGGCCCGAGGTCGCCGCTGCTTTAAAGGGGCCGTGCTTCGGCGTCGCAGCGCTTTCAGCACCCTTTACACGTCCCTGCCACAGAACAGGAAGTCATACAGAAACAAAAAGGCATCGGGGAGCGACTGATATACCTATAGTGTCCGATTGTTGTTTAAAATATTTTTTTTCAACATTATTTTAACGCCTTTCGTTTTTTAACCGTGTGATAAGTAGCCAGAAATGCCATAAATAAAAAATATCTACGCATATTAAAATTGATGTGTGTGTGTGTATGTTCCCCATGGACTCTAAAACGGATGGAACGATGTTGAAGGCATTTTTAGGCAATCTTCGGATTAGCCCAGAGGGTCCTGTGAAGGTTGGTAGCGACCAAATTAACAGAATTTTTTTTTATTTTTGCCAATTTTGTGCCATGTTTTCTCTACAAATTAATGAATTTATTTACTTATTTACTATAATAATTAATAACACATAAATTAAGTAAGTGAGGTCAAGACTTGGAAGTGTGCGGCATGTCAATATATAGACTTTAATTTTTGGCTATAGATAAGCGCTGCCCGGGTCTCTAGTAATAAGTGAAATGAAAATCAGTTGCGTTTTCTCGCCAACGGGCAGGGTCACATGTATCTATGAGAGAAGGCCTGAGGGAAGGTTGGGCCGGCTGCTTGTCTGACGAGACATTCCATTCCCCAATCCGGCCAGAAGAATGAATGAGGTGAGGTGAGCTTAGTGTAGAACAACGACGGAATGACAGCGGCGGTGGAATCGGGATTTCCACGAGAAAACCCAACGGCAACGTACCTAACGTTTCGCACATGCCAAAAATAGAACCGGAATCGTCTAGGTGTGAGGCCTCGACCACTGTGGCCTAAAGCACGGTATAAAGAGACGTTCAGTGATACTGTAATTGTACGAAGAACAATACTACAAATATTATCTTACGTCTTAGAAAATAATGCAGGTGAATGGTTATCCACAAGTCCTTTGAGTACACGAAATACAGTTCATTTGCTTACACACTTGTACTCACTTCAGACCATTGACCACAGCACGCAGATGATATAAATGTATGCCAAATTTCCGTACATTTTTGATAGTGGTAATGGAGTTTGAAGGTTCCCTACACTAATGTCGTGTTCAAACTCACGTTTTACTGTCGGTTTTGGTTTTAGCTTTTAGTTCTGATAATCCCCTCTACGTAGCACGCAACTACTTCGAAATATTCTCGGTGAACTCAGATGAATGACGCACTCGTCGCTGTCAGTTTGTACTGTTAAGGGCGCGGGCACCTCAGTTTTCAACGTCTTTGTACCAGATAATTTTTTCTTGTTTTATATATAAATTGTGATTAAATTTTCCACTTAGGAAATTTTTGTATCTTCCATAGATTTTGCGTAATGAATCGTAAATGTCAAAATGTGTACTTTACGGTTTTATGTACGCCACAAGCCCAACTGACATACCAAACAGAAAAAAATTACATTGTATAACAAAATTGTAAGCTATGATTTGACATATATAAAATCCAAAAAATAAACAATTTTGTGTTTAAAAAAAAATGTGAATTTTGAAATGAAAATTTAAAAAGTTCAACAATTTTTAAAAAATACAAAATTACATAAATTGTTCTTTTTATATATGTCAAATCATAGCCTACAAGATTGTTATATACTGTGATTTTTTTTCGGTTTTGTATGTAAGTTGGTTTTTGTGGCGTACAGTACTTAAAACCGTCAAGTGCAAATTTTTACGTTTACGACTCCTTACGCAAACACTATGGGAAATACAAAAATTTGTTAAGAGGAAGATTTAATCGTAATTTATGTCTAAAATAAGAAAAACATATCTGGTACAAATTTAAAAATAAAAAAAGACGTTGAAAACTGAGGTGAACTGCGCCCTTAGAGAAAATACGGCACCATCACGTATCTTCTTATATGGACATGTATGTCATTTTCACATATTTCAATATGATGTTTTACAAACACATACGCGGTGCATGTAACTCCATGCAAAACGACCTCATTTAAAGTGACTATAACGAAAATTTCTCGCACAAATTTTCCGGTGGTGCGGGTAAGATTTTATTCCAAAAATCGCGTGAATATTTTAGCCTCAGGAAGTGTTTTAGTTAAATTTGAATGATTTGAAAGACAACGTAACAGGAGTAATTTTCCCACACTAAACTACCAAGGTTTATCTGCATATTATTAACTTTTGTATTTACATTACTATATTTTTGGCAAGGTTACGTACGAAATGTCTGCCTTGACACATACAAGCGGTAAATTGCTTACTTATTTGGAATTGTTTCACTGATTGTGCACTGTCAGATTCGGCTTCAACACAATCGTACATACGAGAAATCAACTCTTTTTTTGGGCAACCGCATACACCTGTCACGGCTAGTGCGAATATCATACAAACTATTTCATATCAGAGAAAGTATTACAGCCGCCGAGACACTTCATAGTTCTACTTAGCCACAGTGGTACATATATAAATTACTGATGATTGATGACTTTAGGCGTAAATTAGAAATTTAAATACACGTTTTTATTATTTTCTTAAATGCCAGTTAATTGACAGGCATTATGTAATGAAGATTTTCACGTAACGTCCCTTCTCTATGTTTGAAGGTTAGTCGTCGAATGGTTTCCGTGTTGTACCGACCCAAATTTTTACAATAACATACAACTTAAGAACTTGCAACGAATTCTAATCAAATGCCATAGAGCTGCAAAATTTGTACAGAAACATCAGTAATGTTACTGAGGCGGAATTCATAGTCAAAGGCTTATTTGACAAATACGTAGCAGTTCATGAAGCAATACTAATTCGTCAAACATTTCTTATTTTATTTGAATAATGAATTCATGAATCTCTACTACACGAAGTAATAACTAAACAAGCATTACTTACACAGGCCAACCTGTACTTGACGAAGTATCCAAATTAGTCACGCTATAATATAAAAACCTACTTGACACAACTAATCTTCTACTTAATTTGCAGGAATTTTATATTTTATATAAATATTTGGTAACATTACATAGTCAATTCCTTATTAAATACTTTTATCTTATTTTAAATATTTTTTTAAAATAAAATAACACAAGTGACGTCAAGAACATGTGTATATTATATAGACGTATGCAATTATTTTAATTTTAGTAGTTTTAAAAATGTGTTAAACATGTTGACAACAATCCACTTGGTCAAAAACAGGTTTTACATGAAAAAGTTCACGATTTCTGATAGGAATATTTTATTTAAATGGTGTTTCAGCTTATATGCAGCGAAAGCATGCAAATGATAATGAAATTACATTCATAAACGCCAATAATTACTCCCGAGTTTGTTTTGCTTACTAACGGACAACGTAATGCAAATTTGGCTTCGAACTCACTGTAATTTTTGTGAATGAAGTGATAAAGTGGTTAGTATTGTGCAGCAAAATTTAATGCTGTGATGTTTTAATTATTTTTCATGTACCTTCAAAAAGTTCGGAGGAGATTAAACTAACATCGCAATGTAAGCGCGTTGACTTATTTAAGGTTATTGGCGACGCTAAAGTTCGTTTGTATTATTATTTTTATTAATATTTTTAATATGCCTTTATTTGTAGCGAAGTTACAGCTGTCGCCTTTTCTTTCACTTAACCACATGTACAATGTTATATTAGTTGAAGCATCAATTTACATTTTACATAACACATACATTTCAATATTCTTGCAAAATTACTCTAACATTGGTTAATTTAAATACGTACTTACTTTTATATCCCACCATATCATTACTTATCACTAGGGCCACGATTTTGTCGCGAAAAGAATTTTGCCCCACTTTGTTTCAGTGTCTCTCGTGCACATCGGTAGCTTTGCGTCATGGTTATTGACAGCGTGTCTTTGTTCAAACACGTTTCTCATTTGACGGCACCAATCAGAATAAGATTATTGTGACTCCGTACGTCTGTAATTTGCCAAGGCAAGTGAATGTAAAATCATCCAATCACAGACGATGTAGCAGAGCTGCAGGTATGCACATGACGCATTGAAACTAAATGTTGCAAAAATCTTTTTGCCATAAAATCGTGGCTCTACTTATCACAAATATAGAATAAAATAAAAAAAAGGGAGAAAGAAAAAGAAATCATGCAATAGACATCAAATCAATAACTTTTACTACTTCAGATGTTTGTTTGGTCTAGATAAACAGTAAACTTTTTTAAAACTGTTTAAATTTTCAATGGTTTTCAAATAATTTGGCAGTTCTTTCCAAGAGTGGGCACCGGAGACGGAAAAAGATTGAGAAAAAAATTTAGATTTATGTTTAGGTATAGGTCTAATAAAATTCATCGTCTCACAAGAACGTGTGTGGTGATTATGATTCATAATTTCTGTATAAGAAAAAGTGTGTGTAGCTTTCGTCTGTCTTCAAGATAGAGACATTTTAGTTTTTTTTTTTTTGTAATATGAGCTAATATGATCAGAAGATTTCAAATTGTATACATACCGTACACATATATTTTGAAGGCGCTACAGTTTTGCAACCAAATCAAAAGTGTGGTGATTGTAGACAGTATCACAATAATCTATGTGTGGGAATAAAAGTGACAGTACGAGAAATTTATTTGTAGCAATGGGAAGAAAGTTTTTCATTCGCTTAAAAGTGCGTGCTGGTATATAAATAAACGCTGAAAACATCAATTGATTTCTACGTTCTTTTTGAAACCAATATAGATAAAATACTCAATGCCAATCCTAGATAATGGTATTTGCCAACTTTATGAGTAAACATTTATCCAGAACTACTAATTCGTTACGCGTGATCTCTTGCGCCGCAGTTAAATGCACGAGGTTCCGGCGTCAGAGATTGTGTCGTAGAAGTTCGTATCGCTGGAGACAATTTTGTTTAAAACGTTGGCTAAAACTATCGTCTAGGATTACTATTGTTTAGTTTTCAAAAATTGGCTTCAAGAAACCTACAGTTATAAAGTAATGATTTTAGCGTTTAATTATGTACCACGCCCTCTTAAGCAAGTGCAATGATGCAAACACGTTTCTGCAAATTTTCTTTACGTTATCATTCCAGGTAAGAGTGTCATTAATTTGCATTCCTAAATCTGTAACTAACCCTAACAATTTCTTGACCATCTACAGTAATAGGATTAATTTGGTTAAATTTAATAGATTGTTTAGTTTATTAGATCCTACTACTGCATACTGTGTTTTCTGAACATATATTCGGAATTTATTTATTTTTGTCCACATAACTACGTTATCCAGGTATATGTTAATTTTTTCAATGCAGGTATTTAGTTCGCTTGGTACATCACTCAGATACAGTTGTAATTCACCAGCAAATAAATGATAGTTCGCGTACTGCAAAACACTAGATAAGTCGTTAATGAAACAGAATAGAGTAGATGTCTTATTACTAATCCCTGAGGAACACCACATCCTACACTGCACCAGTAGGAAGTTGTATTGTTTGATTTAACACACTGTTTGCGGTCAGACAGGTAGGACTGAAACAGCTGCACTGCAGCGAAAGAAAGATGAAAGAGAGATAACAGTTTTCTGGAGTAAGTTGTGATTCACCATATTATGAATGTTATTTTTTTTAAGTAAGTCTTAACAATACAGCTGTTATTGTTTTAAAAGTAATGTTCTTTTATTTCTGTAAATAAAATAGCGGGCACGTTATTTGTGTACACTTAAACTACGATTTCTACACTTACATCTCATCTTTAAGATAAACATGTTTACGAACTGCATTGCAATTATATGCTTTAGGCCCTACTGTGTGTAATGTTCATCAGGCCTAGGTAGGCATACATTAGTATGTTACTTGTAAATGTATCGATTAAATATAGTGATTTATTTGCTTTGTGATATAAGCTGTGTCTCAATATTATACTAATGGTTAAATATTTTCCATCTGCAATTTTTTAATTACATAAAGTAAACGTAACGTAACGTAGAGTTATTTTTGAAGCAGAATTGGCCACTGTAAGTTTCTACGAAACAAAAAAGAACATCCCCACCGTTATGATACTCATACAAAATCTCTTCAGTCACCAAAACACAACGAAAATATTTGAAAAAAGAATAAGAAATGAGGTGGTGGTTTCATAGCTATATTATTTGAATTTATTTATTTTTTCTATAGTTCTGTGTACGTTTTGTGCAGGTTCATTTTTTCTTCAAAATATCATGTGAACTTTCATTAAATATACGGAATAAAATATCAAAAAGAAGGAATGAATTTCTAAGATATCATATACCTTAACAAAAAACAAGTACTTGAGTCACATACACCGCCGACTTAATGAAGTTCTACTTATATTCGTGTACAAATGCAATACTTATTTCATTATGAATAGTTATTAATTAGAACTTATTTTGTGATTGTGTATTCATACTACGCAGTACTTGTTTGCAGTACTATTCCACGAAGCATTGCTTAAAGAGGCCACACGCAAATCGAAACATATTTCTAGCACTGTGAATTGAAAAACATTTGAGAATGAACATAATACTTGTTTCAGGTATTGCTTACAGCAACACTAATAAGTTCCACTATAAACTGGGTTTTAAGTTACAATCACGGAACCACACACGACTTTTATCTTTACACGTATATTTAAATTGCAGGTTGAAGGAACTTACTAACTTTTTTTTTTACATGTCAACTTTATCCAGTGACATGATTTATTTTACGTTTGTAACTTGTGATTCGCAAATGTAATTCCAATGTGATGTAACGTTTACTAGTAGTATATTTTAGTTTCCGATCTACTCAATTAACTGCAGTCCCTTATTTTACTACTAAATTTTCAGTTACGGTCGAACTTTTATAAAGATAAATAATTAAGACTGCTAATTTCTATATAAGTTTAATACATTGAATAGGCCTATACAGGTTGTCAGGAACGGTCGAGTAGTAAGCTCACCTCGTGAATCCTGAGCTAAATTGCTAGGAACCTGAAAAATTCGTGTTTTCTTTTGAACATAAGTTTAAATAAAAACAACTGTAGATTCATGTCACTTTCCCAATTGGGCCGTGACGTATATGACACACTCTGGAGAACACTAAGCCAATAGTAAAGAAGCAACTAAACGCAGACACAACCACGTTGTATATCGCTGTGTCAGAGAGCAGCCAATTAGCCTATAGTGTCTGCTATAATTAGAGGTACGTCAATTTCGCAGATTCATCTGGCAGCAGCCTAGACTTGTCAGTGCTATACACCCACTGGCCACAATCCATTATCTATTGGCTTATAACCGTACAAGCAGGTAGCAAGCGATAGCACTTCGCATTATTTCCTTATTTACTACTGACTTGCAGTGGTCAAACGCGTTTCGTAACAGCCGCCAGCAAGTCACAGACATGACAATGAAGTATATATAATTGGCGTTCAACCTGACCTGGAATGTATCTGCGAAATTTACGTACCTCTAGAAAGTGTTCTTAGAGGCTAGCTTACAGGTCAGTGAACCCACGAATTTTTTCGGTCTCTATAAATTAGAGACGAAAAGTTTAGTGGTAAAATACTGTATGACGACATTTGACTCGGCAATGTGGCAACACTGCAAGGATAAAGTTAACTCTTTCGCTCCAGGTCCAGGTATTATTTTTTATTTATTTCATTTATTTATTTTATTTGTTTACCCACGTATAGTTCAGCCATGGGCCGGTTTGCAACAAATACGTGTTACATAACATCAGATAATTTACATTTGCACAGAAAGAAATAAAAAAAAAAAATCAACTGATAATATTTGCCTTAAAGAAATAAATACATAAATCAAAGAACAAAATTTGCCTTAAAGTTAACTACTTTCGCATGAATTGCGTTAAGAAAAAAAATTAATTACCTGAACAAAAAAAATATGACCAATACAAACATTGCAAGTATTAACATTACAACCGTTTCAGTGAATTTATATCTTCTAAATACAGAGTTGACCTTCCGCCTATTCTATTCCGAAGTTACAGAAATGACCCTGAAATTAATTACTATAGGTCGTTCGGGTTAAAGTGAGCACTAAAATTTTACAATTTGAAAAAAATTACTAACAGTTACTGCATATAATTCAACATTAACTATGGTCACCTTACTGCTTGTGTGGTTGGCAGCGAAATTGCGAAATATAGTTCCGTATATTTTCCTATTTAAATGCAACAATACTTGAACAAAATTAACCAAAATCGACATAACTGTATTTTCCATATTTAATGTAATTTTTTTTTTATCAATTAATGTATGTACCTACCGACTGAACAATTTATCTTATACGTGCAAACGTCAAGTGACGTGTCCAGAGAGGTTAGACATTTCCCGTCGTTAACCGTTACGCGCTGATATGTACGAAATGGTCTGAAAATAGAACTTCCGCAGGGCTTTTTGGGTGCTCACTTTATCTTGAGCCGCCTATAATACATGATTAATGGGAAACAAATTAATTACCAAAACCTGACGATATTTACAAATACAAGATTTTCACAATTTGCATGACATCAGCGATATTTAATTATTAACTATATTACATGCAGCTTTCTCCTTCTTTCCGTTTAGCAGTTACACGTAAGCTGAGATAAGTATAATGATTATGTTCTTAAAGTGGCCTAAGTTTGCTCAAATTAGACCTTAATTCATGTGCAGGTCATTCACCAGGTTACTTGCGAAATAAGTAAAATGTTTTTTATATTTGGCAGTTCCATGTACCGGGATTCTTAAATTGTTTTTATGCCTGGTGGTATGGGACTTCAAGTAAAAGTAGAATCGTGTTTGGACTGCTCAGGATTTGAACCTGAGGGGACTTAACTCCGTGCTATGTTGCTACATTTAGCATGCAAAACTTCTTTGCATAATATTTTGCTCCTATAAATTTTATCTCCAATTTAGCTAAGGATTCATGCGGTGTGATTATAATACGACAATTTCAGAACGTTATAAATACCACAAATAGAAATACACACATTTAATATTTAAGTTTTCTAGGCATCAATCTGTGGTACAGGCTTAATGGTTTATTGTGATACATGTATTTAGATCCCTTTTATATTTGAAGCAGATGATTTAGACAGTGAATGCAGGTGAGTTTATTTTGATAAATCACTTGTCTCTTGTTGGTGATCGAGTAAGTGTACATTTTATTTGAAATACATGCGTTAATGGTTTCGATGTTACAAATGTCTGATATTTTACTTCCCTGCGATATTGCACAAGTGAAATAATAATAATATTATTTGTGATTTTGGTTTAAAATTTTTTATCATTTTAAGAAAAACACGTTTTATAGTCGGAAGGTAAAACCACTCAAGTGTTTACTTCAAAATTATATTTATATCAATCTTTAATGACTCGCATATTGTGAAAGTGTCCTGGCTGGGATCACTACATCACAGAATATGTAAACATTTCAGGCTGCTGAAACAGGAAATTTAGGGAGTATCGGTCCTAAATACACAAATTAAATAAACGAATTAGAGACTCTTTTTTTTTTAACTCCCTTCCAGGCCATGTATTACCTTTCCTCGTGCTAGTTTTCTCGTGTAATTTGGCGACCTCCAGCCTGGGGCCAGAGCAAACACGAGGCGATGTTTCAATCCCGCAACGCGTACACACGCTCGCGCGCGCGCGCGCACACACACACACACACACACAAGCACACGCGACTTTAATTCGGTTTAGTCCGGCGTCGAAATGAGTTCCCGCCCGTCGCGCTGTTTACCCTGCCTCGTCGCCACAAACGCCCGGCAAGTAGGTCAGCTCGTGGGTTTTCGAAATGGGCTGTGGCGGGGAGGAGGTGAACTGGAAGGGGAAGCGAACGAGGTATGAATATTAGCGCCACCCCCCCCCCCCTCCGGACCCACGCTGGCGCCGGCCGAGAGGTAGTATTAATTACGCGCCCGCCATGTTGTGTGTGATTACCGGCGCCCAGACTTGCCACTACATCGCGACGGCCAACAGCATTTATTAGGGTGAGGGTCGCCTGACGTCACAAGGAAGGAAGGTGTAGATACATTGTCTACCTGCTTGCCTTCCAGCCGTCGAGGATAACATGTTAGATTTAGGGAATAGCTTATTTACCTATGTAACAAGATCATGGGATTTCAAACAGCAAACATTTTAGTACAGTCCTATGCATATCGAAGTTTACTCGGAGACACACTTGGCAATAAGGCTGTTTTGCTGACATATTATTGTCATAGTTTATTACGTTTGACTGCCTCATCAACCAAGCCATTTCGCATGCCATATAAAATGAGTTCACTTAAACTATAGTAAAAAAAACCCATGTAAAAATTACTAAAGAAAGTGACTATCAAAAACAAGTAAAAATAAGGAAAGTGAAATCCCCCTTGTTGATGACTTTGGAGAACTCAACAGGAGACACAGCAAATAGGGCATTATTGCAGCCTAAATTTTGTTACAAGAAAAAAAAATATTTCGACAGTCTTATTTGTCGAATCGTGTCCGTGAATATAATTGCAGGGAACTAATATTTCCAGGAAAACAGAAGTCAGTAATGTTGCGCCCAGAGAACGAAGTCACCTTTGGAAGGACACTGTCAAAATGTGGCTTTTGTGTCTGAGACAAACTAAACTTCAGTTTTTATCTGAATATAGCTCTCTGCATGTAGGGATATACAGATTTAAGGCCATGATCTCCCGTTTATTTCAAACAATTACAAATAACTCAAATATTTTTTAACCAAATGCTTTGAAAAAATTTGAGACAGTGTACAGTCATACGATACACAATTTTACCAGACCGTTTTTTTTTAATTATGTACCGTTTGCGAGGAAAAAAATATTTTGCTTCATTTTGGCCTATTTTCAGAACAAAATGTGTACTATTTCGGGGGCAAAAATCTAAAAATCAGTTTGGTGTATTGCAACAGAAAAATTCATATAAAAAATTGATATATACGTGTTAGAACTACCAAAGGAATTTTTGATATATGTAATAATTTGCGTTACAAAAAATATTTTCGAAACCACTGCTAAACTAGGGAGCGAGGCCTTAACTGACCAAACTGGAAACTCTTTTCTGTAACATTATAGAAAGGCCTTACTTGCATGTGGGCAGTTGTGTCATGAAAGGCTAAGAGTCTTGAAAGAATGTAAACTCCAACATAAACGAATTTAAATTTTTGTTGTCATTATTCGGTAGCTGCAAAGGCGTAGGTAAAGAAAAACTGATGTTTTGGTTGTACTTGAGTGAAGTGGACGCTTTCATGGTGGTGTGGACATCTGACGACGCGCATACAGAAAAATGCGATGGGAGACGGTAGGTACCTGAGTCAAATATCTTACATTCCAATACCGGACAAACTGTCCGAATAATTGAAACAAATTTTGCTAGTGACCCTAGTATGAAGTGACTGTGATTAGTCCTTTTTAACACTTTGTTTCACATCTCTTTGCAGTGTGCATTTCTTTGATACCTGTGAAAATGACATACGAAGTTCCATATAGAACGATACGCACATTTTATTCTATGCCATGGTCAGAATTATTTCACACATGTTGGATGGTTTCTATTCTTCGTAATGCTGATAAATGTAACAAGAAACCTTGCTATGTCCGTGAAGTCGGTGTGTGGTGCCACGCCGGAGTGTTGTGCCACCCCCCCCCCCCCCACAATTAAGACATCTGGGCCCTGATCACCAAGTTGGATGACTTTAACCTTTAACTTGAAACCGACTAACAGGGCACCAAAATGTCGAGCATTCCTCAAAATTTACCAAAATTCTCCCAAAAGTTCTCAAATATTACTCTTTTTTTCCTTTTTCCTTTTTCTTCCTCTCCTCAAAAGATCATAATTTTAACTCTTTGTCTTCTCAAAGCGGGCAAATGAATAATTTTTCATGATTCTTGCCAGGCACTGAACATCAGTACTATTAATTAAACTGTAATGTTTACATGAATTTAATATTTATTATTTAGGAGTGAATCTTTAACTCGTCCCATTTATTAAATTTCACTATATGTGAATAGTAAATTACAGTTAGCGGAGGTGGCATTGGACATGTGGGATGACTGTGGGACACTTTTATTATATTTTTATTTACCATAGAGAACTGTGATTAAATATTATCTAAATGATATGTGTATATTAATCATTCGGAATTTAATTCAATTAAATAACTTCATTCAAGGCTACCATAAACGCGATATAGGCTATATATATATATGTGTGTGTGTGTGTGTGTGTGCGTGTGTGTGCTGTAATGTCACATAGTCACTTCACAGAACTAAAGTCACGCCCGCTTTCGGCAATTAAAATATTAATTGTTACAAAATTAAGGTTAAATTATTTTATTTTAGTACTACTAATTGTGTCCGCTTGCGCATATTCCCATCTTAGCAATTGCTTGTCGATCTCCGGAAAAAAAATTAAATAAAAAAGATAAACAATAAATTTGTAAAAACCTAAAAAATCAATTTTAATAAAATTTCGTGTTACAATTACTACACAAGCATGACATTTTCCTATACGTCCTGATGACCACATACACTGATTTCCAGGGTTTGTCATTTTTATTGGAATAGTTGAACACTTTTTTTAAAATTTTTATTTTAACGGCCATTTTTATACTTTCAAAAGTGATTATGGGAAAACGATTAAGAAAATTAATTTTTATGGGACCAACGCCCATAAGAGCCCAATACAGCTGGCACATGAACAATGTTTGAAGAATGTTAAGGGAAAGTTTTCTTTTTAAGTAACTACTACATGAGCATTCGATATCTTTACCTACAAAAATAACACACATTTTAAACTGTGCTTCTCTATTTTTATATCATGATAAGAAATATGGTTTCGGGGCACCTAAAAAAAAAGGAATCGGCTTATTCATACTGCTGTCACGTTAAAAATACCAACAGGAATTGCAAAACCAAAATAGAGAAGCATGGTTTGAACTAAACTAATAGTCCGGGCGACTAAGACGTAAAAAAGGGCATGAGGTGGAAAAAATTGGATAGAAGCCAAAATTGGCACAGATGTAGGGGGAGGTGCCTTGAGCAATATACTAAAAGTCCTGGTGGCGGGCTCCTTCCAGCATTATGGAGAGGGGTTGAATGGTCCCTTTTGTAAGGTTTTTCGTGAATATCTCGAGAATTGTGCGTTTTTGACAAACCATGCTTTATTGAATCAAAGCTGATGAAATTCTCTACATCTTTGATAATACACTTTTTCGAAATTCCGAACCGTTTTCCAGATATACACCTCAGAAAATCGGGTAGGTTTGAAAATCAGGTTTTTACTTCACGTTTTTCGGAAAACTATACGGCTAGTCGTCAATTTGTCTTCGGCCATTCCAAAACTACACCAGTTTGAAAATATAATTTTTTTTTTGCCATTTTCCCCAAAACGTTGACATACCATTGTTATGTGTCCTCGAGCTTAAACCATCCTTCTTTCCGTTATCTATTTTCAATCTGTTATGTATATACATACATTTGTACCCAGAATTACATATCAACCGATGGGCCTCATAGGAAACCAAAAAATCAATTGTCATCAAGCCCTCGACATCGGGACTGCTACCGTGCAAAGTTTTGTTGGTACAAATTTGGAGAAATAAAGCAATCCAGGAAGAACGTGGTTTTGTCCCTGGCCAGTATGAGAAAGCGACTATAAACCCTCTGACCATTTTCCAGAGATTTCTTATTGCAAAGAAGAGCGATGGGGATATCGAAAAGCTTTTATAATATGAACTCTCCCCATTCCCTATATCTCTGTTTAATGACTGTTTAATCCGACTCTCAATGTTCTACAAACCACCAATGTTGTGGACGGTGGTTACCTTCTCCATCGGGTCAAGTGGAAACCTCACTCCACCATATCGTCGATATGTGAGCAGTGCACAAACGATGTGCTAAAACACTACGGCAAAAACTGCGCTGTGGTGTTTGATGGATATGGAGACATAAATAACACGAAAAGAGCCGAGCTAAAGCGGAGAGGCGTTTTGAAAACGTCGGTCGACATAATTTTCAAGACGGAACCATCATCACCATCCAGCGAACAAAAGAAACAAGTCGAGGTTCATTCATTTCCTAAAGCACAAGATGCCACTATCTCAGATCGACACATGAATTGCCTCTGGAGATGCTGACACAGTGATCGTCAGGTGTGGGTTGGAGCAATCAGCTGTGCACCCAAGTGTCGCAGTGATTGGAGAAGATGTAGACCTCGTGGTGCTGCTAGTTGCCTTGATACCTCACAACCACAGTGGGGATATATTTTATGTAAAGCCTGGTCGAGGTAAGGTCCCTACGAAGGTGTACTCAGTCCACAGGCTACAGCAGCTTCCATTTGGCAACAACATACTCCTCCTTCACAGCTTCTATGGCTGTGACACAACTTCAGCCATACACGGCAAAAGTACGGCGACCATGGTCAAAACATTCGCGATGAACCCCAGAATCATAACTAAGGTAGCTTCTCCCTTCAACCACCCCTCCTCTACACCAGAACAGATCGGGAGATCTGGCGAAAAGCCCTTCCTCGCCATTTTCCAGGCACCTCACCACCACACAACGTTAGACAAACTCAGATACCATGCCTTCCTGAAGGCTTCAGCCAAACCTAATGCCGATTTGACAACCCTGCCACCAACACGAGGATCAGCATTGCAGCACTTCCTCCGTACTTATCTGCAGGTACCTACATAAATGCATCTTAAATACCTATAACTCACTATATATCTGGATTCATTGCGCAGTAAACTAATATCACGTTATTCCTGTGCAGGTACAACAGTGGTTGAGAAATCATTTACCACCATGGAGTCCTGTGCCCTGTTACAACCGTCGCCCTAATAGCAACTGAAAAAGTACTCAACGCCACCCTTTGTCGGTGCTCTACTAGATGTGGCATTCGCTGCGGCTGCCGGAAAACAGGCATCGCCTGCTCAGTCACCTGCGGTGGGTGCCAGGGCAGTTGTACTAATGGCGCCCCAATGGAAGACATCACCACGAGTGACGAAGAAGAAGACCTCGACTTATGATATAAAATTATAGTAAACCTTTATACATATCTTTATATTCTTAAAAACACAAATATTACAATTTTTTAAAATAATTTCCTCATCTAGCCGCCCCCCCCCCCCGGCTCCCAACGGTTGGTATGTAATTATGGGTACATACATATGTATATAAATATCTGATTAACAATAGACGACGGAAATAACGATGGTTTTAAGCTCGAGGACACATAACAACGGTCTGTCAACAGTTAGGTGAAAATGGCAAAAAATTTTTTAATTTTGAAATTGGTGAAGTTTTTAAATTGGCAACTAGCCATATATTCTTAAAGACAATTTGATCCTCCACAACGTTTTCAAACGGAACTTTTCACTCACGTCAACCGTTTAGACGCTAATGCACAAAGTAAAAAAAAAAAAAAAAAAGTGAGGTAAAAACCTGATTTTCAAAATTACCCGATTTTCTGAGGCGTATATCTCGAAAACGGTTCGGAATTTTGAGAAAGTGTGTATTATCAAGTTGTAGAGAATTTTATCAGCTTTCATTTTATTAATTTAGCGAAAAGTGCGCCGTTCTCGAGATAACGCAAGAGGGTTCCCCCAAGGACTTTTAGTATGTTACTCAGGGAACCTCCACCTACTTCTGCGCCAATTTTGGCTTCTATCCTATTTTTTTCCACCTCAAACCCTTCGTTGCCTGGACTATTAAGTACTCTTTTCCGTAAATAAAGAACTGAGTCACCGTTTAAAATCCCACAGAAAAAGACAACAACCGAGGCCATGCACGTCGTCTTTACACCCCGCGCATAACTGCGACACGGTTGTTGAAGTGCGTGTCAGTCTAGAGCTTATAGCCTGCCTGTTTCCGTACCTCAGGCACGACATATAGTGCCTGCTGTATGTCGTTAAATGAGAGTGAAGATGCGTACCTGAGCGTGGAGGTGCCCTCCTCTGCGGCGATGCTCTGCAGCTGCAGGAACTGCGGCAGCTCGCCTATCTCGCCGTGTTCTTGCACCACACACAGCGGCTCCTCCTGGCTGCACACGCCTACGATACGGGCGAGGTTAGGGTCCCTCAGGCTGGCCAGCCAGCCCGCTTCGCGTACGAACTCCTGCCTGCAAGCGATCGTGACATTTCACTGCTCGAATACACGACCATCGAAAATACAGGAATATTCCAAGCTACAGACGGTCTTACACTTGGAGCGACAGTTGGGCGGGTTATCTGAGGGTAGAAACCAAGGGGTGACTTTAACTATATGGGGAGTATCTATAAGTGTAGAATATAAAAAGGTGCAAAAATTACGAAAACATGTTTCGTTTTTAATCAGTTTTCTCACAAAAAATTAGATACTATAGGTTATAATACAAATATGTTTCCACAAAGGATGCAAATAAGTTACTACAATTTAATTGTTTGTTTAAGGGGGAGTACTAGACAATGTGACTGTATTTTCAGATTTTGAGCAATAGCATTTATTCAAATTGTATTACCAAAAATTTCTCTTCGAAAAATATTACGATATATTCTTGGTAAACTGATTGATATAAATTATAATGGAATCTTCCATTAATTTGTCATCAGGAATCATTACAGGAGAATTCTTGAACGTTAACCTATAATTTTCTTGCAATAATTCTGCATGACAAATTTATGAAATATTCCAATATCTTAATATATAAAATGAAGTGTCCTGACCCACTCACTCACTCACTCTCTCACTCACACTCTCATCAACGTACAGCCCAAATCACTGGATCTAGAACCATGGCATTTTGAGGGAAGCTTCCCCTTGGAGCGTAGGCACCCACTAAGAATGGATTTTCGAAATTCGATATCTTAGGGGATGAAAAGGGGTGAAATGTGTTTTCAAAGAATCCCCGATATCTCATTTATCGGGAAAGCTGTCATAATATTTTTAACTCCATAGCATTGTCCACAGAAATGCATTTTTGCGAATTTTTAGATTTTTCGAAATTCGAAAATTTAGAGGGTGAAAAGCCGTAAAATGTGTTTTTCATTAATCCGTGATTTCTCCTAAACCATTTCAGATAGTGAGGTAATTTTTTCTTTAAAATGATGCTTAAGTAAATATCGAAAAATACTTTTTTAGAATTATTCAAAATTCGCCCTTGCATTGTCTTAAAAAAATAAATCGTGTTTTTAATTAATCCCACCTATCTCCTAAACCAGTGGAAATGTTGAAATGGTTTTTGCTTTCAAATAAAGCTTACGTAAATATTAAAAAAAAACTAATTCCAGGATTTTTCGAAATTTGTCCTTAGAAGCTGTTAATTTTTTTTTTTTTTTTTTTTTTTTTTTTTTTTTTTTTTTTTTTTTTTTTTTTTTTTTTTTTTTTCAAATTATTATCCGTACTGCTTATACCCTTTGAGGTATCGAAATGATTTTTTGATAAGAATGAACCTTATGTAAATATCTACAAATCGAATTAAGGATTTTATGAAATTCGAAAATTAAGGATGTGAAAAGTAGTAAAATGTTACAGTCTACCGAAAAAAGAGAATGATCACGGAGAAATAATTCAACAGTTGTTTCTTTTTGCCAACCTACTCATAAATAAAATCTCTTTGGACTATAGCCTGTGCATACTATAGAAATATAACAGCATACCTTTAAGCATTCACTCATATAAAGTTTGTGATGTGGGAGGAGTGGGGTTACGGGTTCGTATCCCGTGCAAGACAATGCTATGGGCTAAGACATTTTGTAGTTCACTGTTACTGAGTACGCTAGCTGTTAAATGCCTTAATCACATATTTTATCCAGAGTTACTGTTTGCATTACATAATTTCACGCGGGCAAAGCCGCAGCCGGGCAGCTAGGGAAATAAAGATGAATTAAAAACAAATATGTTCTGCAATCGAAGTACGCTCAGTGAAGTGGACTGGATAAAGCTGTTTGGATTTGTTGTTTCAAATATATACAGAGAATACATTAATACCATCAATTAATACGTAATTAGAAGTTAGTTAGTCTTTTCTGTAGAACACGCGGACGAAGCCGCAAAGGGACAGCTAGTTATTTATGTAATGAAGTTTACCAAGAATATATCCTATGCTTCGTCGACGAGAGAATTTTGGTAATTCATTTGAATAAATGTTATGGCGCAAAAATCGGAAAATACAATGAAATTATTTAACACTCCCTCTTAATAGAAGAATAAGTATTATAAACAGATGGAGCTTTATTACAATATTTTGCAGAAATTCTAAGGGTTTTTGTAATCCTACTGATATTCCAGTATCAAAACTTCGACTATAGTAACAAAGGTACGACTTTCGCCATTGTTTCAAAACGTTTTACTGTCGTAGGCATGTTTGCATTTGTTGTTTCAAAGATATACATATAATACATTAACACCATCAATTAATACGTAATTTGAAGTTAGTTACTCTTTTCTATAGTACACTATAGTAAACAAATCATAAAAAAATAATGCTACTTATTATCTAGGGACGCTCCTTAAGGCTCGCACACTCATATAATAATAGCCATTCTAGTGAGCCTAATTTAGTGTGTGAAAAACATGCAGTTTACCTTGTCGCTTCGCCGCATCCCCGCCAGAGAGACTTGACCATCACCAGCTGTTTCTTGTGGCAAGAAGACGTCCCATATTCGGGGACACTTTCAGCCTCGCACAAGTGAACCTGCAAATACATGTATTATCTATCACGCATTGCTTACATAATTACTGATTAATAAATATACACCCTAACAACAAGGCATTTATTGAACCTGGAGTCACAATCATCCGTAGAGTGAGTGAAGAGATTTTGGTCAGCGATTAACATCCAGGTCTGTAGCGCTGGTGGGGGTGATAATGAATATGGGGCAACGCAGGAATGAATGGGCGGGGGAAACGGGAGATCCCCGAGAAAACCCGCTGACCAGCGGCATCGTCTGGCACGATTCCCACATGTAAAAATCCAGGGACCGACCCTGCCACGAATCGTACCATGATCTTCTTAGTGGGAGGCAAGAGGTCTGACTCCTCGGCCACTGCTACCCCAGCATTGGTAGAATACGTCAGTCGCTGTCCCGCCGCGCTTTGTCCGTCAAGGATCGTATAACAAGGGAACCGAGTTTCCACCGAAGACGCCCGAAATAAGCTACAACTCACCCTTCACACACAGTAAAAATATTTGTACATTTACAAGGAAATTCTTGTAACGTAATATCAGAACATTATCAGTCAGATAATAAAAGTAAGATCTCAGAAACATTTTAAAGTGGTTACAAATATCGTAAACAACTTTGGGAACTAGTAAAATAATGCTTATGAGCAGATTTTTTGAATTGAAACAAAATAAACCTAAGAGACCTTTCACATTTTACAAAACATTTCGTACTTTCACAAAAAAAAGTTTTGGAATCTAGTTCCCAAAAAAAAATTTCGTAACACTACAAGCAATTATTGTAAAATGAACCAAATATTAGCTGTAAATATACAAAATTTGTTTGCAGATTTACAGAAATGTTTGTAAATATACAAAAAAATTTGTAAATGTACAAGATTTTTGTAAATTTTACAAAATATTTTTTAGTTTTACAAAAAAACTGTTTTGGAAACTGGTTTCCAAAAAAACCTTTTTGTAAAAGTACAAAAAATTTTTTACTGTGCTAATACCAACGTCAGAACACACATCACGAATGGTGGGGAGAGTCGTTTCAGAATTATCGTGCAAATAGATTTTTAACTCACCAATAAAACTGACTGTTAGTGACATGCGTTATTTTAATTGCGTATTTAATTTAGAAGTTATTTCGCTGTATCGTTAATTTTTAATTGCAGAGTTGCACGATGGAGGAGGGAAACGTCGACAATCTTCGGTGCAGGTTCCGTAATCCCTATTCCAATTTACGAGGGCCTGCCGTCCGTCCCAAGTAGCAATGCTTGGTTGGGCCAACGTAGGCCCAACTTTTGCTTCAAGGTTGTACCAACGTTGGAAAAATTGCGTTTGTCCGACATCAAAACGACACTCCGCCCTACGTTGGGTGAACATTGGTTGTTATTTGGATGCCAACCCGAAAACTACTTTTGTTCAACTATCACCCAAATTTGTTTTTTTGTTATAAGCTAAATAATTTTCTACAAATAACTAACGGTACATGCGATGAGAATTTAATTGTTGACATTACGTCAATTGTATGCATTTTGACAATAATTGAATTACGTTATGCGGGCGTTGGTGAAATTGTGGACGAGTTAAAAGCCGATAATACTTACTATCAAAAAGCAAATTTAAGACAAATATATGTAGTTAACTGTTTTAATGCTGTTATATACAGCGCAAACTACCTAAAGTGAGTAAAAACAGCCCACCACCTTGAAGTTGTACACTTGATGGGCATGTAGAGAACGAGATAACTTTTTTTACAATAATTATCCAATAGTGTCCGTTGTTGAGAACCATGATGTAACCCCTGGTTCAAACATAAGACAGGTTGGCCTTAGCAAGTAGCCGTCCTGAAACAGTTTACCAACTGTTAAACCCGGGGAAGTAATGATAATATTGAACACGGCACTGTACGACTGTGGAATCCCCCAGTCTTACGAGGAAACAAGTTGCCACGCACGGCATTATATATGTAGAAGCGTGTGACGCTACTGGCGGGATATGTTAGCGCCATATCGTCACCAGGGTCACTATGACACCAAGATGCACCAGATGTCCTGACGCGTTGCTGCCTAACCATGTCTTCATGTCAGCCTCGGCAACTATTAAGCTGTGACTGTCGACGTAACTAAATCCTGTAGCTTTTTAACTAAACAACAATAATTTAATAATGTAAAATAATAAAATCTCCCTCCACGTCTAGAGTAATTATATTTGTATTGTATTATAAATCGTGGCATAAAGGTCCTAACGTAAGGTGTAAGAACTTTCATAGTAAGGCATTAAACTCATTATTACGTAATCATCTTCTCATCCAAAGTTGCATGCTAAAACCTTTTACATAAATCATAACATTGATCAACTTGTACGATTTTTTTCAATATACAAATACGCCGTGTTTCGGACATAGGGTATAATTACTGATGATGGTATATCGTGAAAATGTTTTGTGCCAACATACCCTTGAAAACGCTATAGATTCTTGCAACAAATATGACTCGGTGACATACTTCTGACACAACGTAGCTGTCGACCGACCAATAACAGGCATCAAATATTACAATATCGGGATTCTTACTGGCTCAGTCAAATAGGGTAACCGCGCCAATTACAAGCTAAAGCCAGTAATCTTCTGGTAAGTTGAACGTGTGTTGAAATCCAGTAAATAGTCAAGTTTTTCTGCGATAAACCGTCATCTCTACCTATAATGGTAAATAATTTGAGAACATATCTGCAAATGTGTTTATTTAGCTGAACGTTATTGCCGTGGTTATTACATCGATTAACTTCGTACACATAAATTAAATAAACGTTGTGTGATAAACATTGGTTCTATATATGTTCTCTGATGTAATGCAAATAAATATTCATTGGTAACAGTTTGAATAAGTCGTGCCAATGGCAGTGAAGGAAAACAATAACGGTTCACTTGTTTTTCTTCGCCTGAAACCAATTCTACCGTACAGAACCGCTAGAGTGCTAACAATGACACTAAGCGGACCATAATATTTCGCATTACAGCTACGCACTTAGTACTTAAGTGGTGTGGAAAGGTACGATGTCGAGCGGGCGATTGGAATACTCAATTGTCAATAAAATCTGAACTACTCATCAAAATTTGATGAGATTTTTCTGCCAAGTCAATTTTTATCAGCGGACGTTTATTTATATAGCACTATGCGATAGTATACTTTACATTCGAGTAAAAAATTTAATACAATTTTTAGAAAAATGTGGGCTTGAAACCACAAAATCTACAAAAATGGAAAACTGTAATTTTATAATTTGTAATATGATAATATCTAGGCCTCCCTAATAACATATATTTTTTTAATATCCGAAAACCTCACGCGCAGATATTTTCGGATAGTAAAATTGTTTACAGATCAAAACGCTAGTATTTCTGAAATTCGGTTATTGTTAAGGCCTAGTTAGATGTTATAATATTAAAAATTATAAAATTATAGTTTTGCGTTTTGTTTAACTGGTTTTATCCATTTTGGTTAATTTTATTTAAAAAAATTAATGATATGGTTTTAGCTAGTTATGTAACTAACGAAATTATTGTTAATTGACTTTAACGTCAAAGCCACATAAAAAAACTTGAAAAAAAAAATAAACATCTGTAACGAAAAAAAAGACATTTTATAATAAATGTGCCAAAGATATTTGTGATATCTGCACTCGTTTAAGCAGTCATCACAATATCAGCAGAAACTACGGAGGGTGGCCGTAAGTTGCGCGGAAACTTTCAATGAACGTTTTCCTACGAGCCTTGAAACTGTGACCATACAATGTTATTGGTAGAAATTCTGCGCAAAGTTCAATGCAGTGCAAACTGTTAGATATGAATATAACCATTAAGTACATGCAGTCTTTATAAACTCTATTTCTGGTATTATGAATTGATTATAAAAACAACTTGCTTTAAATGTTCGTAATATCTTTCAATTGTATTCTCCCGACCGTGTTTAATTTTTTTGTTAATGAGCTTACTGGGTGTTATAATTCACATCTTCAAAATATTTTGAATTTATTGGTTTGTAGACATACGCCGTTCCTCATGTTCTGATGACCAAACTTGTATTGACTGACACAGTGACAAAGTACAAAAGAAGCCCAAAAAAAGCACAAAAACAGTAGAAAAACAATCCCAGAGGAATTCCGTAAGTTTTTTCAAACATATTGTAACATATTAAAAAGACGTACTAGGCGGTCGTCTTAATGGAGCTGACAGCACTATAGTTTTGATGGGAGAAATGATACGAATTAACATGGTATATTATATGCGGTGGGTTTATGTCAACTTTTGCGACACCGTATTCGGACAAAAGCTATTTTCTGCTATGAGGAAATAAAAACATTGTTACAGTAATAAAAATAAGTCGAGGAAATGTCATGAGGTATTTTCTAGTGCTTTAGGGATAGAAAATACTCACTTGTCCAACAGAAGCTCCCATGGCAATATGAATAGGAATCGAGATAAATAAAATGTAAGCGGAAGAAAGTTCAAATTTTTAACAGCTGATTATCCACATATAATATAATATAACACTAACCTTGCCCTCGCCAGACCTCTAGGATTGGCAACGCGAATAAGGCGGCCGTCTGGTGAAGAGTGTATGTATGTGTGTGAAGTGAAATTCGATGAGGCACCACAAGTTACGCCGGCCGGCACATGTATTGTACTATCGCCTCTAAGCATGAGGTAGTAAACAAGCTCACTATATACCTACCCGCCGTAACGATTATAACTGTGGGACTGTAAGCGGAGGCTATAATTTTATTGAACGCTCCACTGTAGCAAAGTCAAATGTAATTGTAGACCTTAATTTACGCATGTCTTGAGAAACAACCATCTGAAAAAGCTTATTTTAACTATGTTTGACGACTTAAAAATAATGCTTACAGTGTGCCTGGTGTCTTAAAAGTCATATTCGCAAGTTGACAAAAGAGTGTTATCTCTATGCAGAAAAGCGTTGTGAATGCAAGTTTAATGACCACTGAGCAAAAACGTAACTCCAAATTACGGTCGTAGAACAGGTCTGGACACTCGCCTATCTACCAATGTATTTTGCTTGACCCCCTTGTTGTTTGGCTGTAGTTCGTCAAGTTACCGATAATGTTGAACTTTTTGGCGCTGTAATCCGGACGGTCGGACTCAAACTTCGCCCACTTGTTTCCATTGTTAACATTATAAAGTAAATACAGATTTCTGGAGCCATGATTTAAAATTGTGATGGAAGGAAGTATTCCATACATTGATAAAAAATACGTTTTGATAAATTGTTTATCGTAGTGGGAGGGAAGTGGGCGGAGTTTGAGCCGACCGTACTAACTGCAGCGCCAAAAACGAATAGCATTATCGTGAACTTAGTGAACTACAGTCAAACAACAAGGGGGTCAAGTTTCCAGGCGAGGGTCCAGACCTGTTCTTCTGCGGCCGGGAGTTTCACTACGAACGTTTTCTAATTGCGATTAGTTAAGAAACAGGCGGTTGCCATAATGGAACACCAAAAAGACGACATCACTTGGCTTCCATACATTGCCATAGACAGGACCACCCCCTGTATACTGCACGCAGTTAGAGCGGTCGTCTGTTTCAACGTGTTTTGTGCTTTACACTGTCACAAATTTCTGTGAATTTACGGACAATTTTACGGAAACGTCTGTTTGAATTAACGGAAATATTATTTTGTAACATAGTTACTCATAATTATGTTTCATTAATGAAACACGTGTAAAACTGCGAGAAGAAACTAAATAAATAACCGAACGCATTATTTGCGCCTGCATTCTAAAGAAGTCACATAAATATGCGAGTTCCCATAAGTGGAGCTAGTTGCCTTCCGTAAATTAACGAACACTTCTGGAGAGTTTTTTAACAGCACTTCTCCGTAAAACAACGAAAATTATTTTTAACAGTTACACCTAATGTTTGTGAGAGTTTTTAGCAACAGTTGTTTAGTACTACTTAGTAACATACTAAAGAATCCACTGGCATTCGGTTCCACTTGAAATACTCTCATGTACACCTTTATAAATTTTAACGAAATGTACCATTAACAAAGAGAAATAGTGACCGTAAAAGTGAAATACGGAAATGACTGTAGTAAATATACACTACGGAATCATACGTAATATGTCCATAAGTTTGCTGCGGACACTTGCACAGAGAAAATCGAAAATTTATGGGTTAGACACATGTAAATATTATGGATATATTTTGATAACATCACCGGTAAATCTGCAAATCTGTAGAAATGCAATTGTAGCATAATGGACATGTAAATATGGCTCAGTTCCGTGTAAAGAAACTGTTTTACGGAAACTTCTGTTGGATTAAGAACTAAGTTTCAGTGAATTCACGGAGGAATCCGGAGAAATTTTCACCGGAAATTCCTTAAATCGACGGAGAAAAAGGTTTACAGTGTAGAGGTCTATTAGTGTGGTAGCACTAACGTCGATACAACACACGCATCCCACCTCACCCTAGCCTCTAGGTGCAAACCACTGAACTAGCACACAGAAATAAACAGTTTTGCAGTGACTGCAAAATATTTTGTCAAAATAGACCGTACCTAATACGTTTCTGGTTAACAGCAAATATTTTGCAGCATCCGCAAAACGTTTTTCTTGCAAGTTTTATGAGTTTGTAACCACCAACAAACAGCTTAGTGAATACTGCGACATATTTGGTGTGCACCAAAGAAAATGCTTGGTAGGGACTTAATTGACAAAATATGTTGTAGCAACTACAAAACAGTTTTTTTCTGTGCGTGCAGTCTTCGCCTCGACAACTAGCCTAAATATGAGATATTCATTGACGACCCTATATTTTATGACGTTATATAACGATGAAGGATTGTTGTGCACGGATTTACCTTTTAAAAAATTCTGTGCCAAGATTTTCAAACCTAAAAAAATAATAAAAACGACATCCATTTACACAATTTTTTGGAGCGTTAAAATATGCTTTATTGAGTGGAGGTGAAGCTGAAATAAGTTATCACACATGTAACGTTTTTGTATTCCTAAGCAGACGTAGTGAAACCAATTCGTACAAAGAAAAATAGCAATTTTACAGTAGCGAATGTTGTCCGGGTTTCAAAATAATAATTTTCTCGAAAGCCGACAAAAATTGGGGCCCATGCTCTGCCTGCAGTAAAACACATTCGTTGCCACAACAAAATGTTAGTTTATATATGACCGACTGCAAAGTTACTTTGCAGCAAAGAAAATTTTGGTTTAAAGATAAAAGCTGTGGTAAAATAATGATAAAATAATTTATTTTAAATATTGTGGTGAAGATAGTTGTGGTGTTTTTAACACAAGCTTTGTGCTATAAAATTTATAGTCTTTTGCTACGAAGAAGCTTATATTAATTTCAAGGAAAATATCTCTTTTTAAGAGAAAATGTGACACACATATAAGTTCCTTATATACTTTTTTGTTCATAGTCGATATTTCCTCACTGCAAGATACATATATTAACAGCAAAAGTTACTGTGCAGTTGTTCATATTTATGACCATGATCCATCATTTCAAGTGCTTCCACGATAGTTAATTGTTTATTCCTAAACGAGGGCAGATATCGAAAAACTATAGCATTGTATTCCTCAAAATTGATTGCCCTATGTAGAATAATTTTCTCTAGGGAAAAAATTGTATGGACTTGGCAAATTAGGTCAGGCTATTTTGTGTTTTTCCTTGTAAAATTTATTTACATATTATAAACTCTTTTTAAAAAAAACTGTGCAATATTTTTTTAGGTATCTTCTGTAATTTAGAATTAAATAAATACAACATTAATGGTAAATGGCCTTAAAGAAAATTTTGCTGTAGCAAGGATAGTGTTTTAGTACGATAGGCAATAGTTCCTGCTGGTGTAATATGACCACAACGCAAAGCAGTGTTGAGATAAATACATACGCTATCTTAGACTTTGCGATGAAAGCGATTACAACTCCCTCTCTTTGCGTCCACGTGACGCATACACATTTCAAAGCATTCGCAATGTCTGTCCGGAGCGCGCGGTAAGACCATTGGAGTAAACTCACAACGTTGATTTCTAAGATAAAATGGGGGAAATTTTCCTTGAATTGTGGTAACCACACTCACTTAAACAAATGTATTTAAATTAATTGACGTCGAGACAGTTCGATACGTATGTTACGTCAATATTTACGCTTCGCAAATTAGTTTTACAAATAAAAACGGCAGATTATTAAAAAAAAAAAAAAAAACTACTCGACTTCTGTAAAAGAAACGTATATTTCGATCTGATACGACATTCAAGTTAGCTTTTTTCACAATTACATTTTAAAAAATACGAAACCACAAAACTCTCAATAAAAACTTTTATTATAGCAAAATTATAATCAACGCGGAAATATTGTGTCAATGCCATTTTACAGATACGTGTCCTGCAGTGTGAAGTTGCAGTATTAAATAGCGTTAACGCATCCAAATCATGAATACTTTGGGCATAATTTCTATCCCAAATTCTTCAGAGTATAATTAATTTAAAATTAATTTTCTCCGTCCATTTATTCAGTAAGTTACAGTTCTATGTCCCTGTAGCTTTACTGTCATGTTTAAAATTAATGGAGCACAATTTTCTCATGCAGTGGTTCTTACCGTCACGATTCAAATACGAAATAATTAACAGACAAAATAAAAAGTATTTTACAATAATACAATGCTCTGTAATATTAATAAGTTACTTTAACGCATACTTTTCAAGCGAATATTCGCTAACTTTTATGTAGATGTAATACTTGGGTTGAAAACGAGTCTTTCAAACGTAGTTAATAATTACGTCGTCTCAAAACTCTTGCCGTAAAGGTAAACACTGAAAATTGTAATGTAGAAGAACCAAACATTCTACAATAAAATTGAACATCTACAATTGGCATATTTTAAGAATTGTTCATGGATGCCTATATTTCCATTTGTTACTAATGACAATTATTAATTACTTCGTTTTGTACATGTCTTCATGTCAGTGGTCTCACAAAATAGGCCAATATTGCACTGGAGGAATGATCTTTAGAGCTTATTATTTGTAAACAAAATGTACAATGTGAATATTTTAGGTTACTTCTCAGATTCAAATTACAGTTTCAATATGTATCACTTTCTCAAATGTATTCAATGGTATTACTCCTATTGTATACAGCACTGCTAAATAACAACTAAATGTTGTGATGGGATTCTTACCGACATCTAGCGGAGAATATATAAACCGTTACCTAATAGTTAGGCTAGGTGGCACTACTATCGAGGATGATAACTAACAACGAAAAGAGAATTTTTTTTTCGCTGTAAACGGAGATTTTGGAATATTTTTTTTGAGAGAGTAATTTATCCAGAGAAGCATTGCGAACTGCCGTCGCCGGGAGGGCATTGTCGCAATTTATTTGCGTACTCGCAAACGAAGTTGGCCGTAATCAAGAAATCGCTAACTAAAGGCCAGTTTACAACGAAATGAATTACAGTGACAATGTTAATTACAAAATGTTAGATACAAATATCATCAACAAATTCTAATGGTGCACTATTTTACATCAATGTTCATAGTAAATGTGTTAGTAAGATTGCAGAAGTCACAAATGTTACTAACAAAGTTATAAGAATCATGAACGCAAGTTTATAGCAATTCTGATGACGGGGATGCCTACAACATTGCTGTTAACATTGTCAGTAACGTTTGTAACCAACATCCTTTTATCTAGACCACCTTATAATGGGTCGGGAAAATAATTTTACCAGCAGTGTTGGTGAGAATGTTATTAACATGTTTCTAATAATCATAACTTCTGTTGCTAGAAAATGTTTCCAACAAAATGCTGGTAACAAGTGTCATTAAAATTTTTTATGTATACTAACAAAGTTACTAACGTAATGTTGGCAACAATGTTGATTACATGAAGTTGGAAATAATTTTTTAAGCATTTTTACAACATTCTTGGTATCTTTGTTGAAAACACGTGTTATTAGCAATGCTTTCGTTGGTGTAAACTAGGCTTAAGGGTGTTCAAGTGGTATAAATTCATAATTTTATATTTGCACGACACAGCATTCGTTTTATACACGTTACTTGTGCCTACATTTTTCACATCTAAAATTTTTTTAGCTCGTACAGTTTCCCCACAGCGGCATGCCAAAGATGGAGTCTACAAGTTACGGGAACATAGGAATAACGAAAACCGAACGACTTACTGGAATGAAATAGTTTACCCTGAAGTTAGATATTGTAGGCCATATGCTAATATATTTAAAATACTCACCAAGAAATTTTGTAATTTTTAAAACTGGCTAAAAATGAAGTAAACTATCATCACCTTCAGAACTTTTTCATAAGTTCGAAGGAATTACATTTTGTGTTTTATATAATTTAGAATATTCGGCCTACCCGCAAAACATTATTTCTGTGTAAATTATTTAATTTGGGTAAGACACTTGGTTTTTATTCATCATATGTTCCCGTAACTAGCAAATTTTGACTTTGTCGTGTCGCTATGGGAGGACTATGGGAGCTAAAAAAATTTTACAAGAGGAAAATGTAGTCACAAGTAATGTCTATTAAACGAACACTGTGCCGTATACAAATATAAAATTATGCATTTTTGCCACGTGAACTCCCTTAAGGGCATGGGCCCGAGTTTCTTAGCATTTAAAGACAATTATTCTTTAAAACATAAATGGGAGTCGATATCGTAAAATCCCTTCGTAACTTTGTTATGGATGATTTAAACTGCATTCTCTAATTTTGTCGGGTCAGAAGACTGTAAAATTGTTACTAATTAGTTAATTAACGAAATTTAATTTTAATTGATAATATTAGCTCTACTCATCATACAGTTTGTCTCTAAAAATTACATTGCATAGTAAAACCAATTTGCAAAAAAGTTACGAAGCGATTTTACGATATCGATTCTAGTATGCATTTAAAAAATAATTCTCTCGAAAGCCGAGAAACTCAGGCCCAAGCCCTTAAACCACTATGCTGAGCAAAGTTGCGTGCAATCGCCAACTAGAGACGCGAGGTCATGAAGGACGGCTAGATGGTGTTGCGCTTATGTCTCGACGACAGGAGGCTGGCAGACGGGGATCCTCGTCGGGCCGCGGGCTGCTTGTCTTCAACAGCGGTGCTCAGTCAATATTGACGCTGGCGGCACGGGGAGCCCCCGTGTATTTATTGGACCCCCGGGGCGGGAGCTCCTGTCTGCGGTAAATCCTCCGTGGCTCCTCTGCCCCCTCCTCAACCTCTCAGGACTCTAGTCCAACACTTCATTTCCCGACAACCCCTCTACCGAGCGAGGTGGCCCAACCGTAACACGATGGACACGCATACGGGAGGACCCGGGTTTGAACCCCGGCCTTGGCCATCCCGATTTCGGTTTCCCGTGGTTTGCCGAAATCTCACCAGGCGAATGCTGGGATGGTTCCATATAAGGTATGGAAATGTAACATATCGAGCGACGACTGGAATACTCAAACGGCGATTAAATCTAATCTACCCATCATAATTAGATGGGACTTTTTTGCCGAGTAGATATTCTATTAGTGGACATTTATGAAAATAGCACTGGGTGGCAGTGTGCTTTGTTTTAGTGTAAAAAATAAAAAAATGTGTTTTGAAAAAATGGGATTGAAACCACGAAGTCCGTACGAATGTAAAGCATGAATTTTTTATAGTTTTTAGTACGTAATATCCAGGAATCTGTAAAAGCCTAACTTCAAAAATATTCAACATTTTATTTTAAAATACTCTTACTCTCCGAAAACCTCTCGCGAGTGCTTTGCGGATGTTCAAATTATAAAATAAAAGTGGAAATATTTTTGAATTTCGGTTATTATAGAGGCCTAGATATTACCGTACTAAACATTATAAATGTACTGTTTTCCATTTTTATGGATTTTGTGGGCTCAATTCCTTATTTTTCTAAAACCTATCTAAAATTTTTAACTCGAAGTGCTGTATAAATAAACGCCCTCTGATATAATATCTACTCGGCAAAATATTCCCATCTAATTATGATAAGTAGTTCAGATTTTATCGTCGATCGAGTATTCAAGTCGTTCGCTCGACATCGTACCTTTCCATACCTCTTAACATAGGCCATGGCCGACTCCTCTCCCAGCTCCTGTCATTGTACCCAGTTGTATGTCACCGTCTATAATGACCTCGCTGTCGACGAGACGTAAAGCCCACTTACCTAACCTCGACATCCTCAGACAGTAAACAAATTCCAACTTTAACCAGAAAAAAGTTTGTAAAATAATGCCAAAACATTTATCAGTCTAGGCAGGCACTACAACAAGAATGCCACAGGTCATTCTAGTGGCCTAAATTTTCCAGATACATGTGAGGACTAGTCGGATGTACTTTCATGTGTAGAGTGTTTAATGTAAATCAAAATAATCATCGACGGCCTGTTCACAGTTTACACAAATGTTTTGTAATTTTACAACAATTTTCTTGGAAACTGGCTGCCAAATATTTTTTTGTATTTCTTCAAAGAATTGTTGTAAAAGATCAAGAATTTATATGTAGATATACAGTTATTATCTATAAATACAGAAATATTATTCTAAATGTAAATACATATTTGTATATCACCAAGCATTTTTGTAAACTTAAAAAAAAAATTACATTTTAGAAACTGGTTGCCAAAGAATTTTTTTTTAGTAAGTGTGCAAATTTTTTTACAGTGCATCACGAGACATTTCTGGTGACTTGTCTTGTGACTCTGACGGTCGAGATCCGAAACTTCGCAGCGCGCTTCGTCAACGAGCGAGTGAGAGGTATTGGTCGTATTCTTATGCACACGATATAATAAACGTATTCGTTTATATTCACGCGAGCATTACGTCTCGTCGACAGCGTGATCATCATATTATGAATGTCATGTAAGGAGAGTACCTAAGTGACAGGGTATCACACGCATATCTGCGTATTTACAACTGAGGTCCAGTAGGCATCTGCTTATATCGGAGGATGACACGAGATGAGGTCCAGTATTGTATTCGTTCCAGTATTGTCTGTGATGTCCTGAGTTTTACACATTAGTTTGTTTTGTACTTCGACTTTTATTTTTGGTTGTTTATTATTATTGTCCTTTATTTGTTTTTGACTAATTTCTTATGGGATCGTTCATGTTCTGCTGTTTTGTTTTAGGGATGTGTTGACGACAGCCAATTTGGCTTGTTTTCTCTTTTTTCGTATTTCGTTGTTTGTCTTTCTTAGTCTCTTTCTACGATATCTGGGACGACATAATATTGCAATGGCGTATGTCCACTATAATACAACTTGTCAATGTGTTAGAGTTCTAAATTTATTTACTGTAAGTAATTTCTTTAAGGTACTTCTTTCCCATTTTATCTCCATAGCTGCAAACTTGTTAGACAGATACGTATCACCATGTACTGGCTACTTATTGTAAGGAGCAGGAATGTTTGGTGAAAAGATTTTTGCCCCACTTTGTTTCAGTGTCTTACATGCACACCTGCAGTTCAACTTATATGGCTATTGACAAGAGTATTTTGTGCAGAGTTTATATTAATTTGACTGTGCCTATCAGTATACGGATAACGGCGACACATCACGTCTGTGATTTGCGGGTTTAATCTCCACACGCTGGGTGTTACGGCATCCAATCACTGACCACAATGCCGAGATGCAGGTGCACGCGTAAGGTACTGAAACAAAGTGTTGCAAAAATATGATCGCGAAATTTCCTATCTCTTATTGTGTTGTGATCAATCAGTAATAAGCGGCACCTACATACCAGCGTTTCAGTGGCTGTAGTGTCAACTAGCGCACAACCATATACAGTTCTCTGCAACTTGAATCCTATCTGGCAAAACCTACGAGCCGCCAGTGATTCTCAGGGATCTCCCGTTTCTCCCGCTCTTTCAATCCGGCGCAGCTCCATACTTACTTCATGTCACCCCTCAACGGTGTGAAAGACCTCGATGTTAAGAGGGTGTGATAGACAAATAAGCGCTGAGTTCTACAATAGAGATCTGTACTCTTTGAAAGCCAATATAGAAATACAACAAAACAACAAAACTTGATTGTTATATTTAACAACTTACCCAGAATGATGCGTTAGTTAAGCATGATCCCTTGCGCCGCAATTAAGTGCATGATATTTCAACGTCAGCGATTGTTCTTCATAAATACTTACTCACGAAATAGATTTGCTCAGAAAGTTGGCAAAACCATTGTCTGGGATTGCAGTTTTTTTATTTTTATTTTTTCAAATTGGCTTCGAGAAGCTTACAATTCTGAACTGAAGCTTTTAGCGCTGAATTGTACACCACGCACTTTTAAAAGCTGACCAAATACTCTCACTCACTCACCCCCTGGGGTTTTAATCAGTTTTATTTATTTTACTATTGAACAAGTGGTTCGCGATACAGAGTTTTTTTAACGACCATCATGTGTGGACAAATAATTTCAAAATATTTTTACTGTGATTTCACATGATAATTTAAGTATTGTATAATCCATCAACTTTAATTATTAATTAAAAGGTTTGCATACATTTAAGAATGGAAGAAAACTATAAATAATCTGCAAAGGGAAAAAATGTAATTAAGGATTCAAAAGTTCTCACATAATCCCGTACAACCTACAAACAAGTTAATTTACCCTTTGGGCATGCAGATAAAATCGTAAAATTTTCAATCCCGAAATGTCATTTTGAGCAAACTTAAAATTGTTTTATAGGAAAAAAAGTCGTCAGATAAACTGTCTAGGTTGAAAAGTATTCAATATGAAATAACGAATTTTTTTTCCTGCCGTGCAGTTCTAATGAGAGTGCATTGTGTCTGGCCGGCAGTGTGATATACCTCGAGTGTGTTACAGAAGCGTAGGAGAGTTACTCTACAGATCCTGGACAGACTGTCCAACCTTCCCTGAGCATTTATCCCTGCGGGTTTTATTTTTGTTTTGTTTGCCCGGACCGCTCGCTCAAGCTCCCATCAATTTCCTCTTTGCCTGGATTCCTATTCCGCGGCCCTGCAGATGAACGCTCCTCATTTAAATACTAAATCGGTAATCGCCCCAGTCGCGAACAGCCGCTGCTTTTTTATGTATATATGTATATATCGTAGTCGGCACGATTCCGGGGAAAACGGTGAGGGAAAAGGTGAAAGGGAGAAGTGGACTGAGGGGTTGGAAAAGGGGTGGTGATTTCCACGGAGGATGGGACGTGATGTTCGCATTATTCAACGAGTGCGGACACAAAGGTCCGTTAGCAGCGTCCGAGCGCGCTTTTGTCAGACGTCTGATGTTTGCACGTCGCGTCTTTCCGATGAACACGTTGTACGCTGTGTGGACCAAAAAAATTCTTATTTACCTCTGTATATTACACGTCATGAACGAGTCTCCTTAACACTAGCCCTGGTAGCGATATGTTAGTAGAGCCGCGATTTTATAGCGAAAAAATTTTTGCAACATTTGGTTTCGATGCGTCATGTACACATCTGCAGCTCTGTTACATCGTCTGTGGTTGGATAATTTTACTCTCACTTGCCTTGGTAAATTATATACGTACAGACTCACAATAATCTTATTCTGATTGGTGCAGTCAAATGAGAAACGTGTCTGAACAAAGACACGCTGCCAATAATCTTGAAACAGAACTGCCGATGTGCACGTGAGTCACTGAAACAAAGTGGGGCAAAAATCTATTCGCGACAAAATCGTGGCCCTATTCATAGGTAGAGATGATGGTATATCGCGAAAATTTTTCGTGCCAACATACCCTTGAAAGCACTGTGGTTTCTTGCAACTCGTATGATTTGATATTATGTGTCTGATACAACGTAGCTGTCTGCAGACCAATAACAGGCATCAAATATTACGTTAACGGGATTCTTATTGCTTCATTCAGATTGGGCAACAGCTCTACGCACAAGGGAAAGCTGAACGTGTGTTGAAATCCAGCAAACAGTCAAGTTTTCCCGAGATAAATCATCATATCTAATGACGGTACATCGTGAAAATGTTTTGTGCCAACATGTCCTTGAAGTCTCTGTATTTTCTTGTGGCGTGCATGATTGGGCGATATACACCTGACACGCCGTATCTGTCTGCGTATCAATAACATACATCACATATTACTACAGACCGGAAAAATTCGCGGGTTCACAGCTTGTAGGCTAGTCTCCAAGAATATATACGCACCTAAACAAAGTACAGCTGTTTATTAGCTGCTCGTTGACGCAGTGAAATGGACCTGCACTTAGTTATAATATAAATATTGGCTCAGAGACTTACACGAGGTGACAAATAAGTCAAGGACCAATTATGATAGTGACACGAACTCACAATTGATGGAATTCTAGGTAGTGCCTTAAAGAAAACGCAAATTTGTCAGTTCCCTACATATTACTGTAGCGGGAAATTTATTGGCTCAGTCAAATAGGGCAACAGCTCTACGTATAAGCGAAAGTGAGTAATCTTGTAGGTAATCTAAACGTGTGTTCAAACCCGGTAAACAGCCAAGCTTTCCTGCAATAAACCATCATATCTATAGTAATAAGATCCGCGACTATACAAGTTGAGTCAAGACGGAATGTGTGGATTTTTCAGGGTGACAGTTTATATAAATAAATAATTGTAGGAAATGCGTTTTCAATTTATCCATAATGTAAGTCAATAATGGAATTTTAAGAGCTATGCGAAAAATCGAACATAAATTCATTATTTGACATGTAAGTAAATACCAACAGATATTAAGGGTGCCTCCTGTCAAGCGCTCCAAATGCGTTAAGTGTGTTCGTAAATGATTTTTTTACGAAGCTATACGGCATGTACCCATTGTACTTAAGTACAATAAAAAACACATTTTGCACGATAACGGAATGTCTTTGTTAAGACACACATTCGTTAATAACGCCGATTTAATTCCTCCAACATTTGGCAAAAAATTTTTTTATATTTTGTACTGATGTAGTGCCAATTTACTAACTGGTTGTACGTGCTGAGAACGCTCACTGAACTTTACTATAGACTTTTCACCAATTAAATTATGAGTTCTCCGTATAAAGTTCATCCATAGAAAAAAATGCATAAGTGGCTTGCATGCTATTTCAGTACTTGAGCTCATTGAATCGCGGAATAGGAATCCAGGCAAAGAGGAAATTGATGGGAGCTTGAGCGAGCGGTCCGAGCAAACAAAACAAAAATCGCCCCCGGTAATCGAACTCAGATCGCCTTGGTGGGAGGCCACTGAAAGACATTGAGCGAGCGATCAACAGCGTGCTATCTAGACTGCTGGCAGAAATTAATTTGAAATACACAGGTATTTAACTAGACCAAGCACTAAGTTATACTCTCATCCATGCCGTAATTGTTGCACTTAATAATTTAAAAAAAGTTCGCTTAAGAGGAGTCATTAAATTTCCGCGTTTGACGCGTGGGGAACAGCGGAGTGATAAGTAGAGGTACGTCGATTTCGCGGATTCATCTGGTAGTAGCCTAGATTTCTCAGTTCTGTACACGCACTGGACACATTCGATTATTCATTGGCTTATAACCTTACAAGCGAGTAGCACGCGATAGCTCTAGGAATAATTTCCTTATTTACTACTGGCTTGCGGTAGTCAAATGCGTTTTGTGACAGCCGCCAGCTAATCACACACGTGATTATGAAGTATACATTTTGGCGTTCAACATGACCTGGACTGTATCTGCGAAATTGACGTACCTCTAGTGATAAGAGCCAGAGTACCACGCTAGACGAGAAGCATATCGCCTCTAATCACAGCGCGCCAAACTGGCGTGCAATGTTTTCCTTGTAGTCTTATTCCTATGGTATTTAAAGCGGTGATCCTAAAACTGTATTTTTGGATAGTATGAAGTAAAGGCCAACGCATACCACTCACTGTGCACTTAACGAATTCAGGTCGTATTTTCGAGATTACAGCAGTTAAAAAAAATTGCCATTTTGAGAGTTTCGAAAATCATGTCTCTAACAAGCAAGTCGAAATTTTTAAAACCTATAAGCATAGTTTTCAGTTTTTTTTTCTTTTTTAGATAAGCGTTGTAAGGATAAGTTAAGTGGTTTCGCGTGAAAAAGAATACGCATGATTTACTACACCTTTCATGTGGCAGGCGAGGACTTCTTTAAAACCTCAGAATTAATGAAGTACGTATGGTTTTGCTCTGAGTTATGTGATTTTGACGCGAAGTAAACATATTGAAGACAAGTAAACGTTTTCCTTCCAACTTTTTTTATTTTAACTAATAATTATTATATTACATTTTTAATCAGATTTACTACAATATCATAATACTACGGATTGTAAACGGTAAAGAGAAACTGTCAAATAGGTTATGGTTTCCTTCTTCTTGAATACGGGTAAAATATTTTTAAACTGTTACAGCGTATGGACCATAGGCTAAATTAAAATATTAATTTGCTGAAACTAAACGAGTAAATGATACAAAATGTAATGAAATATTTTTGCCATTACTTTGTGTGCAGAAGCAAGCAAAGAAAATGACTTCGTTTGTGTTTGCGTTTTCCATGGTGCAGTTCTTTTCCTTTTTTCGCCACTGCAATTACGTTACCGGTAACGAGACAACTGATAATAGAACTAAATATTCCAGTAATACAGCTTGAAGAAAATGTTTTTAATTACACGTGCTACGCTACATAAAATACATTATGACATAAATAAATGTTCTATTTATGTCTTGGCTTGTCTCCGTATACGTCGTTTAAGACTGCTGTAATTATATACCTCATCTAGTGCTTAAATACTACGTTTCGTACTGTCAAAACATTTTCAGATTCTGTATAAGAAATTGAATTTCAAAGATGACTCTTAGGGTAGCACTACTCTCACTATATACTTTTTTACTGACAAATTAATAACACGTTTGAGACATAATTATTTACAATCTTCCACAACGCAAAATTAACTCTTTCGATCTTGACTCAACCTGTGTATTACCAGATGCGAGAAATACTTGAAGATATATTTACTACATACTACGAAATCAGTTTTTGGGTTGTTGCTAAGAAGTACTGCAGTTGTCGAGAACTATAATAAGTTGTGCGTCACTTGACGCTACAGCTACTGACAACCTGCTATGCTTGTTGCACTCATTCGTACGGGTTAAGAGAAAAATAACTGTTTGTTTAATATTACACGGCCATTGATATACGACGTTTTCGTCAAGAGTATACTTAGATGATAGTACATCGCGAAAATCTGCTGTGCCAACATATCATTCAAAACAATGTGGTTTCTTGCTACATGTATAGTTGGGTGATATACATCTGGCAGCATAGGTGTCTGCAGAGCAATAATAGGTAGACGTGCGTGAATTTGGCATATTTATCTGGCTGCAGTGTATATTTCTCAGTCCTGTACACGCTCTGATCAAAATAGAGTACTTATTGTCTACCAACCGTGCAAGCGGGTAGCACGTGATATGCTGTGAATTATTGACTTATTTACTACCGGCTTGCTTTAGTCAAATATGTGCCGAGACAGCCGTCGCTCAATCACAGAAATTACAGTGAAGTATATGGTATTGGCGGTCAACCTGACCTAGAATATATCCGCGAAATTCACGTACCTCTAATAACGGGCATGAATTATTACAGTAGCGTGTCTATTATTGGCTCAGTCAAATAGGACAACGGCTCTACGCACATGCAAAAGCCAGTAATCTTTTCATAAGCTGAACGTACGTTTAAACCGAACAAACAGTCAAGTTTTCCCGCGATAAACCTTGATTAAAGATGATGGTTTACCGCGGTAAAAGTTTACTGTTTGCTGGATTTCAACATACGTTCAGCTTACCAGAATATTGCTGGCTTTCGTATATACGGGGAACTGTTACCCTATTTGACTGAGCCAATAAGAATCACGCTATTGTAATATTTGATGCCTGATGTTGGTCTGCAGACAGCTACGGAGTTTCATATGTATATCACCCAACAATACACGTTGCGAGATAATATAGTGTTTTCGAGGGTATGTTGGCACAAAAATTTCGCGATATACCATCCATCTCTAACCACCATCTTTAAATATGTTTAAGTACTATTAAATGTAGTTTTACTGCAGACTAAACAGCAAGCAGTTGTTCGTTCCCTGTTGGGACCGAAGTTTTTGCGAAAATATTTTTGCAAAACTTTGTTTCAGTGCCTTGCGTGAACACCTGCAGTTCTGCTTCGTGGTCAGTGATTGGATGTTTAACTCCCAGTGTCTCGGACCCGCAAATCAGAGACGTGCGGTGTCGCTGATAAATTAGTTATGATTGGTATAGTTAAATGAAAGACGACTCTGCACGAATAAACGCAGCCAATAACTAGATACATGCAAAATTCGCGTTATGCTTTGGTAGCAGACTAAACTTCACTTTCCTATACATAACAAAGCATAACCAGCGATTCAATTTGCACGTACTTGCATGTGTTGTCATTTACGTGTGTTACGACTTTACAGAGATTGGCCTCTCTACTGTGTGAGCATTCTCCGCGGAAATTCACGACAATATCGGCCAGCGGGAGACGTCGAACGAGCCTATAGTCACTTGGAGTCTAGTCAGCTATCAGAAAAAAAAACGCAAATTTTGCATGTCCCTGTCAATAACTTTCAAGTAGAGCTGCAGATGTCCACGTAAGGCATTGAAACATAGCGGGGAAAAATATTTTCGTAAAGACTTCCGCACGGAAAAAAAATATTTTGTTGGTGTTTGCCCTGCAAATTTTTTTGTGGTCACCAAAAACTATTTGTTGACATCACTAAATTACTGTGGCCACCACAAATTTATTGTGTGGTTACTACCAAATAATTTTGAAGGGAAAACATTTTACAAAATATTTCTGTCAGTGCGGTCCCTTGTCATTAGCAAGCAATGTTGTAATTTTCAACAGCGCCAGTTTTAGGTCTGTCATTACAATTTGTAAGTTAGATAGATCAATCGCATGTTAAACAATAAAATACGTAAATAACACCACATAAGGTCTGTGGACAGTGACGTCATAGGTTGTGTTCCAGAATGTACAGGTCAGTGGGGTCTGTTATGTTCCAAAATAATAACTCAATAATTGCATATCTTTACTGACGGTACCTCGAAAAAATTATTCGTGCAAAGATACCCTTGAAAACGCTGCTGTTTATTGCAATACGTATGGTTAGATGATTTGCGTCCGATGCAACGTAACGGTCTGCAGACTAATAACGGACAATATATATTGCAGCAACGGATTCTTGTTGGCTCAAATATGGTAACAACTTCACGTAAAAGCGAAAGTCAGTAATATTTTGACAAACTGAACTAACGTTGTAACGAAGCAAATAGCCGAGATTTGCCGCGATATAATATCTTTACACCTGATACGAACCCTCGGGGCCACTACCTTACAAAACCCAAAAAACAATTAATTGAAATCGTTCAACTTTGTAAAGAATTTGTTTAGAAAGTTTTATTACTGTGCAACACGTTGGAAACAAAAAAAAAAAAAAACCTCTCATTTGTCGTGATCTCTGCGTGAAAATTTGGTAACACAATATGTTTAACTATTCTGGGGGAAACTGACTGAATATTGTGTGTTAGAATATCAGTAGTGTAAAATTATACATTATGAGGGGAGAAAATGCAGGTTGTTTACATATACACGAACATTATTATAATATTTATTCTTCATTCTAAGCCAAATGAAGGGTTATGGTAGCTAGAAATATTTACTAAATGCGGTGAGATGCATAACATTTACGTTTTCAGCATTTCATCCAAATGTTTTCTTTGCGAAGTAATTCTGCACGCACATCTCCTGCCGTAAACTCATATAGGACTACGCAACAAATAAAAGCTAGTGCCACATATTCATGTTCTTTAATTGAGCAACACGAAACGTAGTATTTAAGCACTAGATGAGGTATATAACTACGTCTTAAACGATGTATGGAGTCAAGCCAAAAAAGAAATAGATCATTTATTTATGTCAGAATCCATTTTGTGTAGCGTAGCTCGTGTAATTAAAAACATTTTCTTCAAGCTGTATCACTGGAATATTTAGTTCTATTATGAGTTGTCTTGTTACAGGTAACGTAATTGCAGTGGCGATAAAAGGAAAAAAACTGCACCATGGAAAACGCAAACACGAACAAAGTCCGTTTCTTTGCTTGCTTCTGCATACAAAGTAATGGCAAAAATATTTAATTACATTTTGTATCATTTACTCGTTTAGTTTCAGCAAATTAATACTTTAATTTCGCCTATGGATCATATGCTTTGACAGTTTTAAAGTATTTTACTCGTATGCAAGAAGAAGGAAACCATAACCTATTTGACAGTTTCGCTTTACCGTTTACAATTCGTAGTATTATGATATTATAGGAAAAACTGATTTAAAAATGTATATAATATTTAAAGTTAAAATGAAAAAAAAAAAACGATGAAAGGAAAACTTTTATTTGTCTTCAATATATTTACTTCGCGTCAAAATCACATAACACAGAGCAAAAACAAACGTACTTCATTAATTCTGAGGTTTAAGGGCATGGGCCAGAGTTTCTTCGTATTTAACGACAATTATTTTTTAAAACATAAATGGGAGCCGATATCGTAAAATCGCTTCGTAAGTTTGTTACGAATAATTTAAACTGCATACTCTAATTTTGTTGAGTCATAAGACTGCAAAATAGTTGCTAATTAGTTAATTAACGAAATTTCCTTTTAATTCATAAATTAGCTATACTCATCATACAGTTTGTCTCGAAAAATTACATTGCATATTAAAACCAATTTGCAACAAAGTTACGAAGCAATTTTACGATATCGACTCTCGTATGGATTAAAAAAAAAAAAAAAAACTCTCGAAAGCCGAGAAACTCGGGCCCAAGCCCTTAAAAGAAGTCCTCGCCTGCCACATGAAAGGTGTAGTAAATCATGCGTATTCTTTTTCATGCGAAACCACTTAACTTATCCTAACAACGCTTATTTACAAAAAGGAAAAAACACTGAAAACTATGCTTATAGGTAGGGACCCCTAATTTTCGCGAAAAAAATTTTACCCCACTTTGTTTCAGTGACTTGTGTGCACATCTGCAGCTCTGCTTGATAATAACTTATTGGACGTCTTAGCTCTGACTTGTCTTGGGGTTTTACTGGCAAATCACAGACTTGTGACGTTGTAGTAACGTTATTGTGATTGGCGAAGGCAAATTAAAGACATCAATTTACAAAGACACGCTGCCAGTAACCATGAAGTAGAACTGCAGATGTGCACGTAAGTCACTGAATCAAAGTGGGACAAAATTCTTTTCGCGAAAATCACGGGTCCCCTACTTATAGATTTTAAAAATTTCGACTTGCTTGTTACAGACATGATTTTCGAACCTCTCAAAATGGTCATTTTTTTTTTACTGCTGTAATCTCGAAAATACGACCTGAATTCGTTAAGCGGTGGCATGCGTTGGCCTTTACTTCATACTATCCAAAAATACAGTTTTAGGATCACCGCTTTAAATACCATAGGAATAAGACTACAAGGAAAACATTGCAGGCCAGTTTGGCGCGCTGTGATTAGAGGCGATATGCTTCTCGTCTAGCGTTGTACTTTGGGTCTTATCACTCCGCTGTTCCCCACGCGTCAAGCACGGATATTTAATGACTCCTTTTAAGTGAACTTTTTTAAGTTATTAAGTGCAACAATTACGGCATGAATGAGTGTACAACTTAGTGCTGGGTCTAGTTAAATACCTGTGCATTTCAAATTAATTTCTGCCACAGTCTAGATAGCACGTTGTTGATCGCTCGCTCAATGTCTTTCAGTGGCCTCCCACCAAGGCGATCTGGGTTCGATTCCCGGGGGTGTCGGTCCCCGGATTTTCTCGGGATCTCCCATTTACCCCGCCCCATCAATTTGGCGCTGCTCCATACTCCCATCATGACACCCCCACCAGCGCTAAAGACCTGGATGTTGAGAGCAGAACTAAATATCTTCACATCATTGCTATTTGCTTACAATGTCGTGGATTACAGTGGAAAACGCATTGGGCAAGTAATTAAAAGTATCACGGTTGTGAGCCCAATCGCATATAAAGCAATTAAATGCGTGATTGACATAACACGTTGGCCGGTGGCCAATTCTATCAAAAATTCTACTCAGATATGAACTAGTCAAATAAGTCCAGTCTGATTTGAAGAAAATAACGCACATTTTGAATGTGTCTAGTGATATTGACCTCTACTTGACGGTAACACATAGTCGATAGTATGGCAACCCTGTAAACAAACGGTTGTGTTACTAGCGTTTTGTATTCTTTCACGGCAATAGATTTCCCAGATTAGTCTGTCATTTGTACCGACGAATTAAGTAAAGCCATCCTCAGTAGAGTGCGAATTTCATTTAATGCAACTATCGCAGAAATGTCGATAGTAAATATACATTTTACTAAAGATTACTACGGCTATGCGCACTATCCCAAACACACACTACCAAAACAGTAATGCATAAGTACTGTAAAACGTTGTGACACGGGAGATGTGGGGAGACTTGGGACATTTTTGCGCAGTGTTCATTTTCTATACATGTAAACTGGGAGAGAATACTAATTGAATTTCATGTCGACATTCATAATTTAGTATATATCTTCCGTAAATTTGATTTCTCAAATTTTGACATATATGAGGAAAGTTTTATTTTATGTCCCAAGTCACACGCGTGTCCCAAGTCACCCCATTTTACGGTACCTAAAATGTTCACGTTGTTGTATGGGTACAGAATAAGAGTCTAACAAAGTTGTTGACTGATCTGAGGATAGGTGAATACTGTGTATATTATTTATTGTGGTATGATACCGTGCACATTAAATTTATAAACTCATTTTAAGTTTCATAATGTGCACTTTGAATTTGATACTTTTTTTTATATATTTTAGCTACACGGAACGTAAGTTTTAAGGGAAATTCAAATATATGTTAGAGTTAATGTTATGGTTACGTCTTGTGGTGTTTACGGAATAGTGTAATGGTAATGCCTTCGAGTAAATGGGATAAAAATTCGAATTTATTTTGCCCTGAAAAATGTAGAATAACCACAAAGCAACTTTGTCATAAATATTAGACATTTTTATACAAAATATCGTTTCACTCTAGGAAATTATTGATATGGTTAATCAGTAATATAAGTACATGAACACAACATGCAAAGCTTTTATTTGCATTCTCGTTCTCGCGGATAATGTTGTGGCTGTAGTGGCCATTACGACATTGTGCGTGAATTTATAAAAAAAAAAAAAAAAAAAAAACTCACAAATATCTCACGAATGCTATTACAGCTACCTGTTTTGTTGTCAGGACATGTAACGTAATGCACATAATCATAATAACTACTCTACTAGGTCCCATGTGCAGTTTAACAATTTTTCGGCATGCCATGCACCAATGCTCTTAAGGCATTTTCCTAAGGAATGTTTAAAATTATCCCTGCACGATGCCCATTGCCTTTGAAGTTATCACGCCTATTTCCCGGTACCAATTCTGTTTCCGTGTATCATTTCAGAACCTTATCGAGTGGTCCAGCTTTACGTACAACAAATATTGTACATCCTAAATATTTCCCAGACACGTATTAGAACAACAATGTATTAATGTTACCATTTCTGTTAGTGCCTTACACAGAAGCCACTAGGGACACTCACTGTCAGGTAATGAGAAGCAGACGACCACAAAATTCAGTTTGTTTAAGCGTAACAATCGTGGAGTCGAGCTGTGGTGAACACGGGTGTTTCAAGACATTTTTGCTACTGAGGTTATGTTTATATTCATGTTTGTTCGCGAATTATGATTTATTCCCGTGACGATTCGACAGATTAATATTTACAAGTGACATGTTGAATTTGTATAGCACTGCAAATTATAAATAAACTATAAAAGAAGGTGCACGAGTATTTCGCGTATTGATTGTAGGTCAGGTTAAACACTAATAACCCGTTTATCATTGTAACTTCCGTTATTAGACGACAGCAGTTTTGACACACCTTTGATGGTTACAAGCCAGTAGTAAATAAGAATGTAATTTGTGGGACTACCCACTTGTACGGTTAGGTGCCAATGGGTATTCTACTTTGGCCAGTGTGTGTATAGGACTGAGAAGTCTTGACTGCTACCAGATTAATACGTGAAATACAGTGCCTCTTTATAAGCTATGATCGAAGTAATTTAATAGTCATAATCGAAAAGAATGTACACTTCTATATTACGCAACGAAGTGTACAATAGACAAAATAGTGCTGAAATACCATTGCTGTTACGTATTATGTTACCACTTTAAACACAGAGTAGAGTATGAGAACGGAGAAAACGCCGCAATGTAATAAAGCCTACCTTACTTCTGCAATGACAAATGTTACACCCATGAGCAGAGATATAATTGGGCATCGTGTAGGGTTAGCTTCATTGTCTGACTTATTCATTTTTAACTGAGATGCGTGAAAGTTAGGAACCCTGAATTTTGTGATGAGATTCATGCTCCAATTTGTTTCATTGCCTTACATGCACATCTTCAGCAGTGCTTCATGGCAACTGGTTAGATGTTTTAACATTCACGCGTCGTAGTGTACTACACGCCAGTAAGACACGTATGTTGTCTCAGTAACATTATTCTGGTTGGCTCAGTCAAAAAGACGCTTCTGCACTAAGTCACGCTACCAATAATCACGAAGCACACTTAAAATCTGAACTAGTGAATATTCACTGATTCAAGCTGATGAATAGAGCAGTTCCAGCAATTTGAATCAGTGAAAAATAGTCACTGTTTAATTAGTGACTATGCACTGATTTCCTTTAAGAGTGCCAACATCTCACAAGTGAATAAGTGAATATTAGCCGTTTTTTTTTTTTCAGTTGTTTTCGAAGAACAGTTTTCACTTATTGAATCAGTGAAAATTACTGGATAATCTGTGGACATTCACTAATTAACTTGTGGAATGTTGGCACTCTTGATCGTAATCAGTGAATAGTTATCGATTTCTCAGTGGTTACTCGCTGATTCAATTTGTTGAAACTGTTCCATCCATCGGCGTTAATCAGTGAATATTCACTAATTCAGATTTAGAGTGCAAAGCTGCAATAGTACACAAGACAATAAAATAAAATGACTCAGAAATATTTTCATGAAAATTAAACTGTCCTTAGTAAAGTTATCCTACAATAAACCCACAGCGACAAAAGTAAAGTGATTGCCAACCAACATCTTTGGTAAAATATAATTACTTACAATTAACTGACATTTGAATAACGTTGCGCTGGATCAGCGTGGAGTAGGGATGAGTTTTCCTTTGAGTAAAAAGAAATCTTGACGTAAGGACTTGCGCAATTTCTCTAAATGTAAATAATAAAATGTAATATAGTGAAATATAATATAACACAGTATGATTTATATTTAAACGTAATGTTTACGGACAATGTACAAATGTATCTGTAACTCGCAAGCATAAGACACTGTGACCACTTTTTGTCAAATGCACTTTTTACCGTTAACATGAACACAGTCTTAAGTAATTTATTGTGGCATTTAGCACACAGTCTTTGTTGTGTCAAATACCTTTGTTTTGGTCACTAAACAGCTGGGTTCACTAGTGAATCATACTCTTCAAACTGCTCTCCTGAAAAATGAAATTTTTGTGACAAAGTGTATTATGCCTCCGAAGTACAGATATATTAATGTATAGTTTACCTAAAATAATTCATGTACGAATTAATAATTAATGTACGAATTAATAAATCGTACAAAAAATTAAAAACGAATTGAGCAATGATCATCGAGTCAGCTTAAATTTTGTGGCCATTTCTTGACAGAAAATTTGTAGTACATGCAGTGAGATATAATTGGTATTTTACTTTTATGTTTTAATTAGTATGAAATTCGCATAGTCAGAACCAACGGACGCAATAGAGGCCTGGGAAAGTACTGTAAATAAGGACGACTTTTGTTCGCTCACTAACGTGCTTCGTCGCCTTTAAGGCGCAATGCACTCAGCCAACGTCACTCTCCACGTCGAGGACTCCTCTGAAGCCTTGACGGCGCAGGTGCAAGTTCTGAGGGCGTGTGCTGGATATTAGGCTCCCGGCAAACTCCGGCACGGAACTGGGCCAATCCCCACAGAGCTTAATTCCCTCCGTCTCCTCTCTCCTGTCCTCACCCTCGCGAAATCTTCTCATCCCACGTCTCACTCTTTATCTTTACGAGTTTTAATATCCAGGCGACCGGACGGCCGCGACCCGACGGGGGAGCTGGCGAAATGAGTCGACCCCTTCCTTCCCCGTGCACTCGCTTCTCGTAGATGGTTATGGACCCTGACGTCAGCCACCCGGGGGGTCTCAATCAGTACGTCTACCCTCCGAGGTGCACGACTAATTCCATTCTGACGTGCCAAACTTACATTTCAATAACTTCAGAGGGCTGATGAGAAATTAAAAATTCTGAATAGCACTTTAATGGATGTCTGAATAGGATTGAGCGGCTGAAATGTGAATCACGGTTACATTCAAGGTAATAGTCATGTAGGTGCATGATTTGTAGGGTTACCAGACACTGGGAATAAAAAAAGTGATCTCGCAAAAAGAATGCATTTCATGGAAAAGAAGGAAAATTAAGTTTCCTAGTATTTAAACTCAAAGGCAGAAAAAAAAAACACTTCTTTTCACAGAATCCAAAATAAACAAAGCTAGGACATGCTGCGTGTTTCAAAGCATTTTACATAACTCTTCATGTCAGCTACATTCATTTATTTATTAAATCCCCGCAACAGACCGAAACACCCTGTCCCAATGCATGTGCTGCAACCCGTCATAGAATTACAGACTAACGAGTTTTCTAGCCTTTGCTGCCCGGCGCTCTACTCAAAGAGTTCAGGCGCACATGGCCGGATCTTTTGGATGATCAAGAAAAATTTGGACAGAGCAAACAATCCATAAATATAGTACATGCCCTCCTTTTGCTGGGCATCTGATAATCCTTTGTAAGGGTGAAACAGGTTACACACGAATTCTAGTGTCGGTAACTATACTGCAGTAAGTTTCAAAGCAATTCGTCTCGACAGTACCTTCCAAACCTTTAGTTTCCTGCTTTAGTACAAAATCGTAAATAATCCAAAATTTATCAGTCACCAGTTAAAACATAACCATTTAGTTATAAAAACAACATTTTCCTTATGTACTATGTCTGTTTTATTGTTAGTAACACTTTGTATCCGGGGTCTGATTCCAAATATTTTCAGTCGATAGTAATCAAATATATATATATATATATATATATATATATATATATATATATATATATATATATATATATATATATATATATATATATATATATATATATATATATATATATATATATATATAT